>CAUYSK010073640.1:0-10006 GCA_963575035.1 Avahi laniger | reverse complement strand
CAGGAACCGGGCTGCACAGCAGGAGGTGAGTGGTGGGTGATGAAGCTTCATCTGTATTTACAGCCATTCCCCATCGCTGGCATCACTGCATAAGCTGTGCCTCCTGTTAGATCAGCGGTGGCATTAGATTCTTACAGGAGCATGCAAACGCTACTGTAAACTGCGCATTCGAGGGATCTAGGTTGTGTGCTCCTTATGAGAATCTAATGCCTTATTATCTGAGGTGGAGCTGAGGCGGTGATGCTAATGCTGGGGAGTAGCTGCAAATACAGATTATCATTGGCAGAGAGGTTTGACTGCACAATAAATGGAATGCGCTTGAATCATCCCCAAACCATGTCCCTCTTCACCCCCCATCCATAGAAAAATTATCTTCCATGAAACCGGTCTCTGGTGCCAAAAAAGTTGGGCACCGATGCTTTAAGAGATGTTGGTTGTATTTTTTGTTGCCAATGGAGAATTATATTTAGAAGCCATATAAGTCAGGATCCACAAACCTGAATGCAGGAAAACAGAAGCCACATTAGTTCTTTTAAAAGAGATTTATTTAAGACATTATTTAATAGTAAAACAGGTATTGGAGTTCTGAAAAGGGAAGAAGAGGAAACAAAAATAACAGAAGTAACACAAAGCAGCAACGTTTCCTAGGGCTGGGGAATAAAGTGAACAGGTTGGGGTTATTAGAACCTGGAAGCTTAGAAGAGTGGCCTGTTGGAGTTGGAACCCAGGAGGTGGCGCTGCCTAGCTAGTACCCATACCTCTGAGGGCATTTTGGGAAAAACAAAAGAAATTAGATACAGCTATTGACTGACTGCTGCCTCCAGGTTGAATGGCATTGCTGGGCTGGCACCAACAGAAACGGCAAATAAACAAGAAGTAGCAAGTCCATTCTCTACCTACTCCCCGAGTCTAATGTGTCAAGTTGGCAGAACCAGAAAGTAAGCAAACTGGCAAAGGAGAAATATTTGTAGGCTTCCGGTCTCATATCACAGAGCCAAGTATAGAACTCGCCGTGTTTGGAGCAGAGGGACAATAGCTTAATACTTGGTACAGAAGTTACAATTGGGTATCAAGTATACTGTCATTTTCTTGTCATTGCTTCTAGACTTTTTCAAAGGACAGACTTAGAAAATACGCATTTTTAAATAGAAAAATAAATGAGTTCATACTTACATTAATTCAAGTTTAACATTATAGGATTTTTAAACTTCTTTGATTATATTTATTTTCTTTGGAAAATCTTGGTCCCTAACAATGATAAAATAATTACAGATGTTTGCACAATCTAACAATAATATATAAAATAAGTTCCAAATAATGCCAGTTTCCAGTTCTGGCATGACAGCGTGAAGAGTTGTGTGGACCCAGTCCCCAGTGAAACTGATGAACATTATTTTGAAAAAACAACCAATAAACATTTCTGGAAATGGTCCTAGGAAATACAGGAAATGAAGAAATATTTATTCAAGAAAATCTACTAAAACTCAATAAGAACAGTGACAGTCTGATATTTGAACCAAAATCCACTTCATCCCTTACCTACTCTCAGCTCAGTGAGACAGAAACTCCACACCGGAGTGGTACAGCCAAGAACACAGGGCTCCTTTTTCCTTCCAACCCTCCAAGTCCAGTCAGAATGTTTTCATCCCAGGAGGGGGATCATGACAACATTTCTCATTTTATCCTCAGGTACCTATTGCTGAGGCTAAGTTCTAGGCAAGTGTGGCTGAGTGGTGGTGGTTCCCTTGTTCTACCCAGTCTTTACTCCTGGGAGGGACACTTTACCTTGGGAAGAGTACTGCTGAGAATACTGGATCTCTGATCTCCCTTACCCTTGCTTGTCAAACTGAGAAGACCTGAATCTACAGCCTTCCTTTCCCTGGGTGCTCAGCTTCTGAAGCAGGTGTGTCACTCAGAGAAACATACCATTGCCCCTACTCTAGCTGTAGTATCTGACATGTTCATCTGGAGACAGAAGCAGGTTGTAAAACAGGTAGTTCCTAGTCTTTTCCCGAAGGAACTGACTTCATTTGCAACAGAGTGTGGAGAGAAGCTCAAACCTAAGGGTGCTTCAAAAAAAAACTGTGGAGGTTGTCATGCAAGGCAGTTAGAGATACAGGCTAAACCGTAGGCCATTTAGTTTTTTGGAGAGAACCAGGAAAAGAAACAGCTATGAGGAGTCCTTTGGGGTCAGAATAACTCTCAAATACTGACCTTCGAAGGGACCCAGATTTGATTGAATTAGTCGGTGGGCAATTTATGCTACAGGGTCTTATTGAAGATGATAGAGCAGTCAGCTGGAAATTAGTGGAGCTTTAACAGCTAGGTGTGGTCAAGACAAGATACACCACACTCAAGTCTTGCCAAAAACTGTCATCCAGGGTGACTATGGACATATCCAAGGCTACACCCTTTAAGGAGGAGCATCACATACTTCGCACTACAGAGGTGGAGGGAAGTTCACCAAGTTAATCCTGGTAGTCACTAAACAAACAAGCAAATAACAGTAACAAGCCTGGGGTGAGGATAGTAGCACCAGTACCTAGAGTTGCTAAAATATAGTATCTAAAATGTTCAGTTTCCAACAAAAAATTATGAGACATGCAAAAAAAACCCAGGAAAGTATTGGTATACACTGGAAAAAAGCAGGAAACAGAAATTGGTTGTGAAAATGACCAGATGTCAGATTTCATAGACAAAGACTTCAAAGTAGCCATTATATATATGTTCAAAGAAGTAAATGAAACTATGATTAAAGAAGTAAAGGAAGGTGCGATGACAGTGCCCCATCAAATAGGGACTATCAATAAAGAGATAGCAATTATAAAAAAGAGCCAAATAGAAATTCTAGAGTTGAAAGCTATAATAACTAAAATGAAAAGTTCTGTAGGAGCTCAACAGTATATTTGAACTGGCAGAAGAAAGAATTAGTGAATTTAAAGATAGATTGATATAGATTATGTAATCTAAAGGACAGAGAGAAAAAAGTTTGAAGATACCACTGAATACATCAACATACCAGAAATGATAAATGAGGAGAGCTTAGTATAACAAGCGATACAAATACATACTTGCTCTCCTTTGTTTTGTCACATTCTCCATAAAATTATTTAATAAGTATAACAGTATAATGTTGGGTTTGTAACATTTGTATTAATAGATGTAATATGGATAGTAACAATGTCACAAAAAAGGGGAAAAGGAAATAGAGCTCTGTAGGAGTAACATTTCTATGTCTCAAAGGAATTAATATAAATCAGAAATTTTCTGATAAGTTATGATGTATATCATTAGCCCAAGAGTAATCACTGAAGAAAAAGAAATATGTATATATATATTATAAAAACCATTAAAGAAACTGAAACGCTAAATTAGAACATATTCACTTCATGCAAAAGAAAGCAACAAAGGTAGAAGACAAAAAATACATGAGACATATAAAAAAGTAAAAAGTGGATGTCAATCCAACTATATCAATGACATTAAATGTGAATGGAATAAACAATCTAATCAAAAGACAGATTATCAGACTGGATTAAAAAAAACTGATCCAACCATATGGCATTTATGGTGATAATTAAGATTTAAAGAAATTTCTTCACCTGAATAAACCATGTGGTCATATTGTATCTGAGGCAGAAGCCTGGTTTGAGCTAAAAATGCAAGCATTTCTGCTTTTTAGAAGGGTCACAAAGAAAAGCGAAAAGCCCACCTTCCCCCCACCCCTGCAGTGTTTGGGAAGACAAAGGAGCTCTGGCTAAGCTGGTGGAAGCTTTCAGGACCAATTCAATGACAGATACAATGAGCTCTGCTGTCATTGGGAAGGCAACCTCCTGGCTCAAAATCTGTGGCTCACATTGCCAAGCGGGAAAAGGCAAAGACTAAAGAACTTGCTATTAAACTGGGCCAAATATACACTGTTAAGTTTTCTGTACATAAAAATAATAAAGATTCTCCTTCAAAAAAAAAAAGATTTAAAAATACAAATGGCATGATAGTAAATGGATAGAAAAAGAAATACAGTACCACAAAGAAAAGATAAATGAGGTGATGGATATCCCAGTTACCCTGATTGGATCATTATACGTTATATTCATATATTAAAATGCCACACGTACCCAAAAATATGTACGACTGATAAATCAATAAAAATAATTACATATGAAAAAAGAAATTTGCAAACAGCAACTGCAAGAAAGCTGGACTGTCTATATTAATTTCAGACAAAATAAACTTTAAAACAAAAATATGGTACTAGGGATAGAGGGGGACATTTTATAATAATGAAAAGGTCAATCCAACAGAAAGACATAGCAATTATAAGTATACATTTACCTAATAATAACAACAGCCAGAAAACTAAAATACATGAAGGAAAAATTTACAGAAATGGAGGAAGAAATACACAATTCAACAATAATAGAGACTTCAGTACCCCCGTTTCACTAATGGATAGAATAACCAGATATAAGAGCAACAAGGAAATAGAAGACATGAACAACACTGTAGACCAACTAGACCTAACAGACATCTATCCACCCAAAAACAATAGAATACAGTAGCCTCTCGTCCACGTTTTTGCTTTCTGCAGTTTCAGTTATTTACAGTCAACTGCAGTCTCAAAATAGGTGAGTACGATAAGATATTTTGACAGAGAGATCACATTCACATAACTTTTATTACAGTATATTGTTGTAATTGTTCTATTTTATTATTACTAATTGTTTTTAACCTCTGTGCCTAATTTTATTTATTTATTTATTGAGACAGAGTCTTACTCCGTTGCCCTGAGTAGAGTACTGGTGTGGCATCAGCTCCGTTCACAGCAACCTCAAACTCCTGGGCTGAAGTGATCCTCCTGCCTCAGCCTGTCAAGTAGCTGGGACAACAGGCTCACACCACGATGCTTGGCTAATTTTTATATTTTTAGTAGAAACGGGGTTTCGCTCTTGCTCAGGCTCGTCTTGAACTCCTGAACTCAAGCAATCCTCCTGCCTAAGCCTCCCAGAGTGCTGAAATTACAGGCGTGAGCCACTGTGCCCGGCCTTGAACTGTGCCTAATTTATAAAGTTTATCATAGATATATATGATATAGGAAAAAACATAGTGTAGATAGAATTCAGTACTATCTGTGGTTTCAGACATCCACTGGGGGCCTTGGAACATATCCCCTGGGTATAAGGGAGCACTGCTATGTACATTCTTCTCAAGTGCACATAGAACCTGAGAAGTTATAGGCCATATACTAGGCCATAAAACAAATCTTAATACATTTAAAAGGATAAAAATAATACAAAGTATGTTTTCTAACCATAATATAATGAAATTAGAAATTAACAGAAGGAAAAACTTTGGGAAACTCACAAATATGTGGAAATTAAATAACACTCCAAATAATGAGTGATTGAAGAACATATTAAAAGGAAAATAGGCCGGGTGTGATGGTTCACACCTGTAATCCTGGCACTTTGAGAGGCCAAGGTGGGAGGATCACTAGCCAAGAGTTCAAGACTAGCCTGGGCAACATAGTAAGACTCCATATCTACAAAAAATAAAAATAAATTAGTCTTACATGGTGGCACACACCTACAGTCCCAGCTACTCAGGAGGCTGAGGCAGGAGGATCACTCAAGCCCAAGAATTTGAGGTTGCTGTGAGCTATGATGATGTCTATGGTAAGCCCAGACAATAGAAGGAGACCCTGCCTCAAGAAAAAGGAAAATAAAAAAACTTTGTGATGAATGAAAATGAAGATATTATACAATCACCCAGAACTTATGAGATGCAGCTAAAGTAGTACTTAGAGGGAAATTTATAGTGGTAAATGATCAGAGTGGAAATTAATATAATAGAAAATAGAAGAAATCAAGAAATCAGTGCAACTAAAGTCTATTTCTTTCAGAAGATCAACAAAACTGATGAACCTTTAGCTAGATTCAGGAAAAAAAAGAAGACTGAATGATTAGAATCAGGAATGAAAGAGGGGATATTATTACTGACCTTTCAGAAATAAAAAGGATTGTAATGAAATAACATGAATAATTATATACCAGTAATTAGATAACTTAGATGAAATGAACAAATTATTAGAAAGATGCAAACTTCCAAAACTGACTGAAGAAACAAAATCTGAATAGACCTATACCAAGAGATTGAATTAGTTAATAACAGCAACAAAAACTATCCACAAAAAAAGCCCAAGCCCAGATAGCTTCACTAGTGAATTCTACTAAACATTTAAAGAATTGATACCAATTCTTCACAAACTCTTCTAAAAAATAGAAGAGAACAGATCACTTCTCAACTTGTTCTATAAACCATATTACTCTGATATGAAAACCAAAGACATCATAAGAGAAGAAAACTATATGCCAGTATTTCTTATGAATATGGATAAAAAATCCTCCACAAAACACTAGCATACTGAATCTAGCAACATATAAAAAGAATTATATAGAATGACCAAGTGGGATTTATCCCAGGAATATAAGGTTGGTTTAACATCCAAAAATTAATGTAAAACATGTACAAATTGAGTTTTAAAAATCCTTGATTATCTCAATAGATGTAGGAAAAGCATTTTACAAAATCCAGTACCCTTTTGTAATAAAAACTCTGTATAAGCTAGTAATACAAAGAAACTCCCTCAACCTGATAAAGAGTGTCTATGAACCATCCATGTCCAAACTCATGCTTACGATTAAAGACTGGATGTTTTCTCTCTAATAGCAGGAACACGACAAGGTTGTCTGTTCTTCCCACTTCTATTTAATATTGTGTTGGAGCATCTAGCTAGAAACCTAGTTAAGCAAGAAAAAAATAAAAAGCCATTGAATTTGGACAGGAAATAGTAAAACTATCTCTGTTCACAAGTGACATGGTTTTATATATAGCAAATCCTAAGGAATCCACCAAAAAAACTATTGGAAATAATAAAAGCGTCTACGTCCATATCAGCCTGAATGCAGCCGATCTTGTCTGAGCTAAGGTGGGTGGGCCTGGTTATTAGTTAGATGGGAGAGTAATAAACGAGTTCAGAAAGGTTATGAAATACAAGGTTAATGTACAAAAATCATTTGCTTTTCTCTACACTAGTAATGAAAAATTCAAAAATGAAATTAACAAAACAATTCTATCTATAATAGCTTCAGAAAGAATAAAATAGAAATAAAAAAATAAAAAATAAAATTAAAAAAAAGAATAAAATACTTAGGAATAAATTTAACAACAGGAGTGCAAAATGAGATTGTGGCTGGTTGCCTGTGCAGGAGCCTGGGAACATGCTGATCCAGCAGGTACCCTCATCCCCCTACCATGGTGACCTCATTGCTTAAGCAGCAGCAGCAACGGCCCATGGCAGCAATATCAGGAACCTGCCCTGGGTTGAAAAATACTGGCCGCAGACACTGAGTGATCTCATTTCTCATCAGAACATTTTGAGTACCATTCAAAATTTGTCAGTAAAGACTGACTGCCACACCTGCTTCTCCGTGGTCCTCCAGGGACAGGAGAGACATTCACCATCCTAGCTTGTGCTAAATAGACAGGCAAAAAGAATTTGGCTCCATGGTCTTGGAGCTGAGTGCTCTGATGACTGAGGAATACATGTTGTTCAGGGACCAACCCTGAGCTTTGCCAGCACAAGGACAATATTTAAGAAAGGCTTTAAAGTAGTAATCCTTGATGCTCCTGATGCCATGACTCAAGATGCCTGGAATGCATTGAGGAAAGGGATTGAGAAAGTCACTGAAAGTGCCAGCTTTTGCCTCGTCTGTAACTATCTGTCAAAGATCACACCCACCTTGCAGTCCCAGCGTGTAGATTTCTGATTTCGTCCCCATACTCCTGAACTCATGGCTCCCAACTTGGAACATGTTGTAGAAGTGGAGAAAATTGATATAAGTGAAGACAGGGTGAAAGCACTTGTAACTTTTTCCAGTGGATTTATGCCCAGGGCTCTGAACATTTTACAGAGCACCGATTTGGCCTTTGGGAAGGTGACGGAGGAGACTGTCTACACCCGCACAGGGCACCTGCTCATGTCAGACGTTGCCAGAATTATGCGATGTTGTCCAACAGCTTAAAGAAACGTGGAGGTAAGAACGCTGAAGGGATTGGTACTACAAACAAGACACCTGACAGGGACACCCTTGTTTGTGCAGAGTTAACAGTCCATCTTCAGTACTTTTATTGACCAAAATGACAGACATTAAGCACAGACTTTCTGTTGGTACCAACAAGAAGATTCAGCTGAGTTCCCTCATTACTGCTTTTCAAGTTACCAGAGACCTGGCTGTCGCAGAGGCCTCGATGCTGAGTTCTGTTCACTGCAGTTTTCAGGGCCCAGCACTATTGGAGAACAGGGGACTCGGCTACCAGATGAACTGTTGCCAGCAGCTGTATGATGAAGCCACAGTCACCCTAATTCTTGGAAAACTATTCCAGGCACAGATGGGCAGACCGTAAACCTCAAGTTACTCATTTTGTTTTCATTTTGGGATGAAAATTCAGTTTCATTCTTTCGGACCTAGATTTCCAATTAAGTATATGGTCAAGTATTAACGGAAGTTATGGAGTAATTTTAGAATAGGAATTGGTATTTTGGAGGAGTTACAAGAACTTTTTTTTTTTTTGGATGAAATTTTTATCTGTTATGTATTAAACATTCTTGCTGCTGTGCTGCAAAGCCATAGCTAATTTGAGGTGCCGTTGAGGGCTGAATTAATTCTGCAAGTTGAGATATGTCCTTGATTTAAATTAAAAGCCCTACCCAAAACTGAAGTGAGGAAGGAAAGAGCCTTAGCCTCTACTAGCCCCGCCTCAACCTCCCCTTAAACCCTCTGCCTTTTTTTTTTTTTTGAGACAGAATCTCGCTGTGTTGCCAGAGCTAGAGTGCTGTGGCATCAGCCTAGCTCACAGCAACCTCAAACTCCTGGGCTCAAGTGATCCTCCCGCCTCTGCCTCCCATAGTGCTAGGATTACAGGCATGAGCCACCTCGCCTAGCCCAACGCTCTGCTTTTTGAAAGCAGATTAGTTTCACTGCGATGTTGGACACTACAGGTATCTGTCCCTGGGCCAGCCGGGATCTCTTGAAGCCGCCTTTGTGGCCTGGCTTATTTTATTTTTCCATTCTATCGCTTTTCTAATGGATTTTCAGAAATTTTCTAATCTTATAACTTTCCAAGCTCCACCACTTCCTAAAATTTAAGAACTTTAATCGAAAATTTAAATTGAAGGTGCTGTTTATAGACTTAACACCTGATGAAAGCCCAGCCATCATGACAAATCCTTGAATGTTCTCTTAAGAAAATGATGCTGGTCATCTCAGCTTCAGCATCTCCTGTTTTTTGATGCTTGGCTCCCTCTACTGATCTCAGAGTTTCCTGACTTTTCCTCCCTCAGCTCCTTCTCACCCTTTGCTGTCCTGTGTAGTGATTCGGTGAGAGAAATTGTTGCTGCCCATCTACCCCCAGCACCACATGAGTTTCAAGTTTTATTATTGCAGTAAAAGTGCTTTATGCTGGCTTTTATTTTAAAAAAAAACCCCAAAACTCATCTTTTAATTCTCCTCTTGAAGTAGAAGAGTTATCAGCAGAATCCTAACTGGTGTGGACAGTAGAGAAACACTTTAATAGAAACAGAGCTAGCCTTGAAATTATGCCACTGGGGACCAGAGGTTGTAGAGAACTTACTTGTTTAATGCAGGAAAGGCGCTTGCGATTAAGCCTGCTTCTAAAGCTAGAACTGCAGAAAGGTTTGGGAATTTTGTGCAAATTTAACAGTTTATTTCATAGCAGTATGCTGCATTTATAGTGTTTTTCATAATAAAAATAAAATAGCTTGATTATTTAAAAAAAAGAAGTGTAAAACTTACATTCTGGATACTATAAAGCATTGAAAGAAGTTAAAGAAGATCTAAATAAATGGAAAAACATCTCATATTCATGGATTAGAAGATTTACTATTGATAAGATGGCAGTAATCTCCAAATTGATCTACAGATTC
>CAUYSK010073639.1:0-19681 GCA_963575035.1 Avahi laniger | reverse complement strand
GGCTAGTGTTAGGTTTAAGGTTAGGCCTACTGTTAGGATTAATGTTAGGGCTAAGGCTAAGTTTAGCCCTAGGGATAGAGTTAGCGTTAGGCTTAGGTTTAGGATTAAGATTTTTTTTTTTATTTCAGGGTAATATGAAGGTACTTACATTATCGTTACATTTTATGTCTTTGCCTCACCCAAGCGACGGTGAGAGGCATGCCCTCCCCCTCTACAATGCTCTCCTTGTCCTTTAGTTGCAGGTTTACCCCCGCATCCCCCTAATCCCTGAAGAGCATTACTACCACGTGAGCACCCTAGTGTTCATCAGTTAGTACCAATGGGATCGCGAGTACAAGTAGAGCCCATGCTTCCCATCTTGTGATACCTCACTTTGGAAAATCGCCTTAAGTTTACCCCAGGAAAATATAAGAGGTGTTATCTCACTGTCGTTTCTTATGATTGAGTAACATTCCATTGTATACACATGCCAAATTTTAATAATTGATTCATAAATTGATGGGCACTTGGGTTGTTTGCACATCCTTGCGATAGTGAATTGTACGGCCATAAACATTTGGGTACAGATGTTTTTATTCTAGAATGTCTTTTGCTCTTTTGGGTAGATGCCTAATAGTGCTATTGCTAGATCAAATGGTATTTCTGTTGTTAGCTCTTTGTGGTATCTCCAAATTGTTTTCCACAGAGGTTGCACTAATTTGAGGTCCCACCAGCAGTGTAAGAGTGTTCCTGTCTCTACACATCCTCACCACCATGTGTTGTTCTGGCATTTTTTGAAAGAAGCTAATCTCACTAGGATTAAGTGATATCTCACTATGGTTTTAGTTTGCATTTCTCTAATGATTAGAGATGTTGACCATTGTTTTATATGTTTGCTGGCCGTTATTCTGCTTCTTTTGAAAAGTTTCTGTTCATTTCCTTTGCCCATTATCATTCTTCACAGATCTGGAAGAACTGCATTATTAAACTATTATTATTTGCTTATAGTTCTACTAGGTATTTATGTAGGTTTTACAGAAAAGTATGGCCTAAACATATAAAAATAAATTGTTAAGAATCCTAAATTGAAAGCGCTCTGGAAGCTGGTACAAACAATACTCAAGGAAAAAAAAAACCCTTAAAATGCAATAACTTTAAGAAGCCTTATTTTCTTTGAAGGGTTAACTGAGAAGACAGCAGGCAGTCCTCCTTTGTGAGAGTAAAAAAGATATGGAGAAAAGACTAACCTAGAATTTTTTTAAGGATAATCAAACACTGTATTCGTGACAAAGTTCTTAAAGAATTTCCAAAGTAAAGCCTTTTTTATTTTTATTAGAGACTAGGAAACTCCTAATGACTTGTGGGTTTTTTTGGTTTGGTTTTTGATAGCTGTGACTTAAGTTGATTAAAAAATGACATTTCTGATAGAAAAACCTTTTTCTCAGAATATGAAGTCTTGCCCCAGCACGTTGATAAACAGGGCAATAAGCCTAAAATAAATTAGGAATTGGTCCTAACATAAATGGAATTAATTTTGCTTCTCTTTTTACCAACTTTTGTGTTAATCTTTAGTAGTAATCTCTGTCATTGGCTGCAAACTACTTGTGCTTTCTTAACGTACTGAAGGAAGTAAATCTCAGAAGTTGGCAGTTGTGGGGTGGGGGGTGGCTGACGTCTGTAATCCTAGCACTTTAGGAGGCTGAGTTAGGAGGATCGCTTGAGCCCGGGGGGTTTGAGGTGGCAGTGAGCTGTGATGATGCCACTGCACTCTAGCTCAGCCAACATAGCAAGACTCCGTTTAAAAAAAAAAAAAAAATCGGCGAGCATATGTGATTTAAAATGAAGTTATGAAAATCAGGGCCAGGGACCGTGGCTCACGCCTGTAATCCTACCACCCTGGGAGGCCAAGGCAGGAGAATTGCTTAAGGCCAAGAGTTCAAGACCAGCCTGAGCAAGAGCGAGACCAGATCCTGTCTCTACTAAAAATAGAAAAATTAGCCAGGAACAATGGTATCTGCCTGCAGTCCCAGGTACTTGGGAGACTGAGGCAGGAGAATCACTTGAGCCCAGGAGTTTAAGGTTGCAGTGAGCTGTGATGACAACCACTGCACTCCAGCCCAGGCAACAGAGTGAGACCCTATATAAAAAAAAAAAAAGGTGGCAGTTATAAGTAGAGAGTATTGGCGAATGTGATGAATATTGCATTTTAAAATGTGGACAGATCATGTTTGTAGGTCTAGAATTTTTGTTGTTTGGGTTTTTAATATTCCTTCAGAACTCTAGGTCTAGGTCAATGGTGCTTAATCTTTTGTGGTTAATCTGATGAAAGTTAGTGACCCTTCTTCGAGAAAGTGCACATATGTACAATATTTTGCCAGTAGTTTCTAGGATGGACCCCCCCCCAGGTTAAGGACCCATAAATCTCAGTTTTTGTACCATTTAGAAGTATGTATTTATACAATATTGGTTTTAATTTTTAAAAAGCTATAAATAGTTTTTCTTAATAAATATTTTTCATTTTGCCAATTTATAACATTGTTATATAATGTCTTACAATAATACACTGAAATTTAACAATTGGTATAGATACTGTCAGGATATATATTGTCTTTAGTACCTATATACTACTTTTTGTTCGTTCTCTTGCCAAATTCTAACTTCAACTTTAATGTAAATCAGAGTCAATGGATAAAATTATTAATAGTTTAAATTTATATAAATGAATAACACTTTAAAATCTATCAATGAGAAACCCATACTCCTTATTCCAAGAACATATAATTTAAGTAGCCTTATAATTGAAAATGTTATTCTCGTTAATAGTATTAATGCTAGAAGTCTTAGAAACTCTAAGGTAAAAAGGATGAGCTAACACTTAATACTGTAGGCCTATGCTTTAGCTGTTGAATTTCAAGACTAGTCTCCAAAAGATGGATGATAATTAGAGGCAAAATGACAAAACAAGTGTTTCAAAATTTATGGGAAAGATGGTCACTATGCAGTAATATAAAATTATGGCTTTTTATTTTTATTTTTTTTTTATTATTTTTGTTTCGTTTTGAGACAGAGTCTTGCTCTGTTGCCTGGGCTAGAGTGCCCTAGTGTCAGCCTAGCTCACAGCAACCTCAAACTCCTGGGATCAAGCAATCCTTCTGCCTCAGCCTCCCGAGTAGCTGGGACTACATGCATGTGCCACCATGCCCAGCTAATTTTTTCTATATGTTTTTAGTTGTCCAGCTAATTTCTTATTATTTTTAGTAGAGACGGGATTTGGCTGTTGCTCAGGCTGGTCGAGAACTCCTGACCTCCAGAGATCCTCCTGCCTCCCGCCTCGGCCTCCCAGAGTGCTAGGATTACAGGCATGAGCCACCACGCCCAGCCAAAATTATGGCTTTTTAAATTACTTTCCCTGTTTTTATTTCTAACTGAACACTTTCACCCAGTGCTTTTAGATCAAAATTCAAGGACCATGAATTTATAGAATTAGAGAATTTTTAAGTTGAAGATGACTTACACATGAGGTTTAATGACATGAGAACTAAGAGCAAGATTACAAATAATATGATTAACGATTGTGATGATTATAAGAAGAAATTAGATGTTGCTAATGTGATAGGTTTTTTTGCTGTTAAAATAACTTAAAAATTCATTTATTTTACAAGTAAGAAAACTGCATTTCAGAGAATTATTATATTTTGGACACCTGGTTTCCTATTTAATGCTCTTTCAACAGTACATTTACTTCTTCTGGGCAATCCTTTAAAAGTGGAATAACATTATTCTTACAGATTATAATGTGGTTTATGTTGGTTGTCTCAATCAACAAAGGACACTAAGAGTTTCATTCAGGCCAGTGTGGTCAGTTATGAAAAAGAAAATAATTATAAATACTTAAATGATTTATGTCAAGCAAATATAGTGTTTAATATTTTCAACATCATACTAATTATGTCAAGAAAAAATAACCTGTTATACTTTCAGTTTAGCAATGAGCATAACTCAGTGAACAGAGTCCAAGCTAGCAAAAGCTCTTGGATTGGGAAAGGATGAGTAAGTCTGATTTAGGAAATAAAATGAATGGATAAAATCTTTCATATATAATTTTGTAGTGCTGAGAATTGTGAAGTTAATTTGGGTAATACTGTCTAGATTATTTGGATACCTAGAAGCACTAAGTCATGGTCTGAATAAGAAGTTTTATGTTGCTGAGTAGTTGAGGAAATTCAGTGTTGCTTGTCAGTAAAATTTAAGTGCCTAGGACAATGACATTACTAGGAGATTTTAGTCACAATTGAAAAGGGAAGTAGAAATAGAAAAAACTTTTCTGTTTTTAATTCAGTAAATCCAGATAACAGCTGTGAGATAAATAAATTGGGGAAATGTTTTATTAAACCCTACTTTTAATTTTACTGGTAACCATAATGGAGATACAGTCACCATTATGCCAATAATTGCCAAAAGTTTCAACACTTTTTGTTAAAAGCCCTGGTCATCAGCCATGGTAGTGAAAGGTTATTTTTCTGCTCTTATTTTTAATCATAAGGTCTTTGTATTGCATCACTAAGAGATAAGTGCTCTTTATTCACCACATACAGTAAATAAAATAGTACATATTCATATATAAATATAACCATGGTACATTAAATGAGCTTCTGTGTCCACTTCTGGTACCTTGATAAGTATGAATGTCTAATAGTGGTTTGAAGTAGCAGGAAAGGGGGAGATTAGATAGAAGGGTAGAAAAGAGGATAGATGTCTTGAGAAATGCGGATGAACTGTGTACATTGTAGGGGGAGTAACCCACAGGAGAGGGAAGACAGAAGAAGGAAGACCCAGACCTTGATGTGAGTGACACAGATTGAAATGTTTGGGAAAACTAAAATAATGGAATAAACACCAGCATAGTCATCTTAAATT
Source organism: Avahi laniger (assembly GCA_963575035.1). Lineage (NCBI taxonomy): Eukaryota > Metazoa > Chordata > Mammalia > Primates > Indriidae > Avahi > Avahi laniger. The sequence goes on along the minus strand of CAUYSK010073639.1, from coordinate 14,785 downwards.
CTGTGGGCCTATTATAGAAAATAAGTGAAGAAGACTTGCTGTTTGGAGGAGATATATAATCCATGGCTAATTTCATTTTTCCCTGTCTATATATCTTTTCATTCCTGGTTTCTCTGAAGAGAATGAGAAAATGAGAATTCCTACCTCCTGTGGGAGGACTTGCTTTTAAATCATAGCCCGCATTTTTTCAGGTCTAAGTAGAAATAGCAGTGGAGATTAAATATGGTATCTTCAAGATAAATGAATTACAGTCAATGGAAAGTCAGAAATGACATCATGGATGAAGAAAGGTGAGCTGATTTGTGCTGTTCATGAAAGATGGTTGTCTTCTTGAGTTTTGCTTTTTGTTTTAAGTTCTTGGATTTAGTTTTTATTTGAGTTAATGGGAGGAATGGGGGAAAAAGGGTGTTTTCTATATGTTTTCTAATATCTGCAACATACGTTGGCAGCATAATCAAGAGGTGTTTTTGGTTGTAGGATTTTTTTAAGATCATGGATAACATTTCCTCAACTCCTGCTTTCTTATAGTGAAAAACTAGTCATTGGTCTTAGAGTTTTTAATGTTATATTTATAGCCAAAAAGAAAGGTAAAAAATGGACTGGGCTTTCTGCCAATTATATTAATCGTAAGAGCAATAGTATTAACCAAATGCCTTTAATTATATTTCTGTCAATGACAGTATGTTTTTAAATGAAGGCAACCAGAAAACTAAGGTATATATACATTATGATAATTTTTAGAGCAGCACTGCCCAATGAAAATATAGTATGGATCACATATGAAATATTAAATTTTCTAGCTTTTTTTAGATACCTTAGGATTTTTTATATAAATGATCGTGTAATTTGCACATAAGAGCAGTTTTACTTCTGTTCCAATCCATATGCTTTGTATTGATGGTTTTATGGAGTATATTTTTAATAGCTGGTTTAAGTTTCTTGTCTACTGATTCCTTTGTCTGCCATTTCTGAGTACATTTCTATTGATTTATTTTTCTCCTTGTTGTGAGTCATTTTGCCTTTTTCTTCATGCCTGATGATTTTTTATTGTATGCCAGACATTATGAATTTTACATTGCTGAGTGGTATGTGTGTGTGTGTGTATTTCGGTATTCCTTTAAAGAGTGTTGAACTTTGTTCTGACATATAGTAAATTTATGTGAAATCAGTTTGACCCTTGCCTTTAAAAGCTGTGTGTTAGGGCAGATTCAAAGCACCCTGTAGCTAATTAAGCACCTAGGGCTCATTAATCTTCACTAGTAAGGCATGACTTTTCTGAGAACTCTACCCAATGTCTCTGTATTACAAGATTGATTAACTCTGGCTAGGAGTAACATAAACTCTTCTCACCAGTGTGTGTGCTCTACTGTTTTCCAGTGGTACTCTGTCTAGCCTTGTGCAGTTTTGCATGTGTAGGTTATTATGCAGCCAGAAACCTATGTAGTATCAAGTCTTTGCAGATCTGTGGAGCCCTCTCTGTACAGTCCTTTTGTCTCCGGTACTCTGTTCAATAAATTCTAGCCTGCAAATTGCCCAAAATCTTTGTCTCCTTAATTCAGGGAGACCACTGGGCTATGTTTAGGTTTCCCCACTGTGTATTGTAACCGGGAACTCTCTCTAGGCCATAATGTGAGGCAGTCATAGTGCACACTTCACTTTTTCTCCCATCTTTCAGGGATCACAGTCCTATATTGCTTATTGTCCAATGCCCGGAGACAGTTGTTTCATATGTTTTGTCCAAGTTTTTAGTTGTTTACAGTAAAAGGGCAGGCAGTTCTCATGGCTGTTTAATCCTTTGGAAAAGTAAAAGTCTCTTACATACGTGTGTTTCAGTACCAAGGGACAATGTTAAGGATATTACAGTAGTAATTAATGAAAGTTGGGTTGAAGGGAGAAAAATATTGGGATTATATGACTCTGAATATTATTAGAAATTAAATGTGATCTTTCTTCTACTTAGTATAAAAACTCACATTCTCTAAAAACAAATATTCTTTTAGAAGTCTTTAAATTTTTTCTTTTTCTTTTTAAGAAAACTTATGAGAAACAAACAACATCTTTATAATTCATGGATGTGGTAGCAACTTTAAAGAAAAGAGAAAATACTTTTTTTTTTTTTTTTGAGACAAGAGTTTGGCTCTGTTGCCCGGGCTAGAGTGCTGTGGCATCAGCCTGGCTCACAGCAACCTCAAACTCCTGGGCTCAAGTGATCCTTCTGCCTCAGCCTTCGAGTAGCTGGGACTACAGGCATGCGCCACCCTGCCTGGCTAATTTTTTTTTTTATATATATATTTTGTCCAGATCATTTCTTTCTATTTCTTAGTAGAGACAAGGTCTCACTCTTGCTCAGGCTGGTCTTGAACTCCTGACCTTGAGCGATCCACCCGCCTCGGCCTCCCAGAGTGCTAGGATTACAGACGTGAGCCACTGCGCCTGGCCAAGAAAATACTTTAAAAGTAAACATAGTTACATATTAGAGAAATATGTCCTTTGGAGTCCGATATGGAAGATATTCTCTCAAAAACAGTTTTATATTTTTTTTAAATAGGAAAAAATGAGTTGTTTTTTTTTAAAGTTCGAGATCTTTCTTTGAAATTTTTTTTAGAATACAGTTTTTCTGGTCATCACATGGAAAGTTGATTGGATTTATTAGAGTGACTAATTTAAAATTTTTTAAAGATCAAGAAACAGATTAGATTATTTCCATTAGTAATCCCTCTAATGTTTTCCTTGCGTGTTCTACATTGGCTGTTTTATAACCTTTTCCCATTTACCACTTGGATTCTTAATATTTTTCTTCTTGATTTATGTAAGGTTCTTTTATATATAAAAAATAACTGCAGCTTTTTTGACACGTTTCTCTTAGTATGTTGGCTTGCCCTTTTTAGTGAGGTATGCAGTTGGATATCAAGTTTTTTATTTTTATGTAGTCAAAAAATTCTGTCTTCCTTTCTGATTTATTATTTCTAAGCTTAGAACATATTGACTATCTTAAAGGCACCACAAGCCTAACGGTGTGCAAAATAATGCTCATAATGTGACTCATAACTCTACCACCTCACCTCAACCCCCTCAAAAAAAATTCCCTCATTAATTTTTGAATCATTTCTAGTAATCCCTGTCCCAGTAAGAAGCTCCACCATCTGTGTGGTTCTACAAACAGAAAACTTAAAAGTTATTCTTGATTACTCTCTCCCTTACCCCCTATAGCTAAAATCCAGCACCTACCCCTGTCCATTTTACCACCTAAATATAGCTTGAAGCTGTCGTTCTCTCTACTTCTGCCAAAAAAAAACCCAATTCAAGCTTCCATTATCTCTCATGTCTGTTACTAAAATACACTCTTAACTCATCTCCCCACTTTGGCCTCTTCCCATGCTATTCTAATTGCTACAGTAATAATTTTCAGACACAAATTTAATTGTGTTTTTCTCTTCTTAAAACCATTTTTGGCCAACCTGAGCAACATAGCAAGACACTGTCTCTACGAAAAATAGAAAAATGAGCTGGGCATGGTAGCACACACCTGTAGTCCCACCTGCTCTGAAGGCTGAGGTAGAGCCTAGGAGTTTGAGGTTGCAGTGAGCTGTGATGATGCCACTGCACTCCAACCTGAGTGACAGAGCAAGACCCTGCTTCAAAAAAAACCAAACAACCATTTTTGGACATTTCATTGTTGTTAAGGCAAAAACTAAAGTTTTTTTCTTTGACATAGAACCCTACCTACCTCTACAACCTCATTTCATGTTACGTTTACTTACTTTCTCTGTACTCCAGTAACACTGTATTCCTTTCGGCTCACTTTGCTCCCTTCAGAAAGCTCTGAAGATGCTTCTCCTTTTCCCTGTAACATTCTCTCCCTGCCTTCCTTCTCCTGGTAATTCCCACTTATCCTTAAGATCCATTTTTTTTTTTTTTTTTTTTTTGAGACAGAGTCTCACTTTGTTGCCCTGGCTAGAGTGAGTGCCGTGGCGTCAGCGTAGCTCACAGCAACCTCAAACTCCTGGGCTCAAGCAATCCTACTGTCTCAGCCTCCCGAGTAGATGGGACTACAGGCATGCGCCACCATGCCCGGCTAATTTTTTCTATATATTTTTAGCTGTCCAATTAATTTCTTTCTATTTTTGTAGAAATGGGGTCTCACTCTTGCTCAGGCTGGTCTCGACCTCCTGAGCTCAAACAATCCGCCCGCCTTGGCCTCCCAGAGAGCTAGGATTACAGGCGTGAGCCACCGCGCCCGGCCAAGATCCATTTTTTTTAAATACTTTTTATTTCTGTGTCTGCTGTTTGAATCAGAACCATTTTAATCAATTTATTTCGAGAAGCCCTCTCTGACCACCATGATATGTAGCACTATGTACTTGTCATTCATAGCACTGGATCCCCATGGTGTCTGCATTTATAACACAGAAACTTGCACTTAATAGGCCCTCAGGGAATATCTGGTTGAATGAATTAATGATTGTTCCTCAAGCTAAATTTTAGAATCATTTATGTTTTTCAGTGACATTAAGGTCATTAATTTGGGCAAATGTGAAATGGTATTTTTCATTTATTTAAATCTTTTATCACTTTGGTGGTTAATACTTTTTTTATTTTTTTACTGATACAGTTCTTATTAAAGTTATCCTTAAGTTTTGTGTTATAAATGGAATCTCTAGTTGGTTATTGGCATTTTGGAGTTTTATCTTTATCCAGTTATTAGTTTTCTCCCACTTTATTTAGAATTTTACTAGAAAATAAATTACGTAGGTTGTATATTTAGATAAACTATGTAAATTTATTTAGCATTTTACTAGAAAAGTACATGTTGCATAGTAAAATTATCTAAAACTGAAAGATGTTTTTTTACATAATCATAAGCTGTACGGTTAATCATAAAACTGGGGAAAGTTCTCTTTAGATTTTAGTCAAGGAATATTTCTTTCTGAGAAAATGTCTTCAAGGCAGTGCCCTACCCTTGAACATTTAACATGTTAACTAAGTTAACTGGTTTGAAAAATGTTTATATTATAATTATAGTATTTATATAAAATTTAGAGCTCATACAATTCTTCATATATGTCATTTTGTTACTCACCCCCTAAACCCTATAAGGTTCGTGGTGGTAATAATGATGAAGAATTTAGTCGCAGGCCCATTGAGAGACTTTTTCATGGTCATTTAAATACTGAGTTTCTGAACCAATCTTTATCCCCCAGGCCATCTTATTCTTTAAAGCCTATACTATTTCTCCTGTGTCCTGTTGCTTTGCATTTTATGTATAAAGCAATCTGAAAGTACTTAATTGGATTCCAAATGAGTTATTTAAGTTGGAAACTGCTAGAGTATCCCTGTTGCACATATAAGTGCACATATAAGAAAAACATCTACTGGATGTCGGGAGGAGGAAGGAGGGGACAGGTATTTGCATACACAGAGAGTGCGATGTGCACCATCCGAGGGATGGACACGCTTGAAGCTCGGACTCCGGAGGGGGCAAGGGCAACATATGTAACCTAAACATCTGTACCCCCATAATATGCTGAAAGAAAAAAAAATATCCCTGTTGCATATTTTTAATGTTTATATTTTTATGTATTAGAAAATCATTTAAAATAATTTTTCTTGTAGAAATCTCCAGAAGTTTTGTCTTTTTGGAGACATAAGTGTTCTACAACAGCAAGGAAGTTTGTCAAATACATACCTCAGCAAGGTGGACCCTGATGGCAAAAAAATTAAACAGTAAGTTATATAGGTAATAGAAAGAGGCTTATATTAATAATAATTTGTTTCTGAAAAATTATAAGACACAGAGGAGTAATGATTTTTTCCTAAAAAGAACATATGTCCTGGAAATGTCTTAACAATGAAATACAGTGATCAGCATATGCCATTCCATGTCATAACTCTAAGATAAATCAAAGAACTTGCTGTTTTCCTTGCCAGAACATATTTCTATGTATTTAATAAATCAATATGTTTAATATATTTTATTTTAATGTGAATTTTTAATGGTATTTATATTGAGTTGAATAGAAATTAATGAGAGGAAATGGATCTCAACACTGCATGCCATTCATTGCCTATTTTCAAGTCAGTGTTAAAAAATTTACAGCTAAATGTTAATGGGATCATTGTGGCATGTGTTTTCCTTATAGAATTCAGCAACTGTTTGAAGAAATACTGAGTAATAGTAGGCAACTGAAATGGCTGTCCTGTGGGTTTATGCTGGAAATAGTAACCCCAACATCACTGTCATCTCTCTCTAACGCTATTGCCAACACCATGGAGCACCTGAGTTTACTGGACAATACTACCCCTGGTAACAGCACTCTTATTACTGCAGTTGAACTGGAGCGATTTGTGAATTTGCACTCACTTGCCTTGGATTTCTGTGACTTTACAGCTGAAATGGCAAGAGTCTTAACCGATAGTAACCACGTGCCTTTGCAGCGACTGTCTCTTCTGGTCCATAATGTTTCTGTGATGCACAAGTCTCTGGACAACATGCCAAATGATGAGCATTGGAAAGCCCTGTCACGAAAGAGCACCAGCCTTCGGGTCTATATAATGGCTTTTGATATCAAGAGTGAAGATATGTTCAAGATTCTAAAACCCAGTATACCACTAGAGAGAATTCATTTTGACAGCTATATCACCTGTGTTTCAGGGGCTATTGTTGATCTTATATCTCGGCAGTATGACAAGTTCCTCACTCATTTTATATTAATGAATGATGTGATTGACACGTCTGGTTTTCCAGATCTCAGTGACAACCGAAATGAAGATCCGTTGGTTTTATTAGCATGGAGGTGCACAAAGCTCTCTCTTCTGGCAATTCATGGTAGGTGATTTTGTTCACTATAATTCGATATTGGCATTACACTTAAGATATTTTGTGGCCATAAAAAGATAGCACTAATCTTCATAGTGTCAAGAAATCTCGATATTATAGAAATAAATTGATATGCAGATTCTTATGCTTTTTAAAGTTTATAGGATATATCACTTACAAATGGAAAGTCATACTCTCAACCCTAAGTGTTCTGCTCCAGCTTCCCTGTTAGCTTTTGTTCACTATGTGAATTACGGTATTTCACAAAAATGGCATTTGAAATTAAGTATATAAGAAAATATACATATCTGCCTGCAAGTAGATATAATTCCTCTAATCACAAGAACCCTTAAATACATAGCACAGAAGGAAGAGAAAGTATAATTTCTTTCATGCTCACTGCCTCATCTTTTAGGATCTAGGTATCAAAATATTAATTTGATATTTTTTAAATCTTGGTTCCATTGATTAAGTATATGTTTAGTTCTTACTGGGGCCTTTCACCTTAATGTGAACTATTCTTATTTGCAGAGAGAGTTGCTATTCTGACAAAAGAACATCTTAGTTTCTTTTCTGATACTTACAAAATAATCTGTAAGAATGTCTTAAGCTCCTTTATTAGCTCTATTTCATTATTTTCAAATTTTTTTTTTTTTTAGTCTACATTTGTGTGTGGGAATGTATGTGTCTTGCTTTTCAAGTTTTGCTTTATAGTTTGGCCAGTCTTCAGAGGTAGTAGCAAAAACTAGATTAATATTGAAAGTGGTAAGTAAAATGGGGAAAAAGAAATGTCAGATTATTTAAAAGTTAATTTAAGCCAGTCTTTTTAAAGTCTTTTTCTTCTTTTAAGAAATAAAACATTAGATACTACAGCTAAAGCTCCTCCCCCATCCATTCCTCTTTATTCCTTCTCAGAGGTTAACCATTATTCTGAAGTTGGTACATATCATTCCCATGACTGTTTTATACTTTACATATTGCTCTGACAACACTTTATGTTTAAAATGTCCCTTCATAACTGGACTTTGAAGCATCATAGGAGATGATTTTTCACAAATGAAAAATACCAGTTTACTATGTATTGTTAATGGATACATATATATGAAGTAAAAATTTGACCCATATGATACATCACTCTCCAAAGCTATAAAATTTATTTACATATACTTTAAATGTCTTCTGTTTACTGAATGAAACAGTATCAGAATAGGATTAGATCACCTTCCAGCTCACACAGTGGTGTTCTTGAAGACAGTATCAAACTTTTAGCCTTTTTTTTTCTGGGCTAAACAATCATGCTTCTTTTTCCAATTTCAATATCTTTTTAAAGGAAAAGAACCAACGTGTTAAGTGAGATACAAATTTTAAGCTTCTCAAGAAGTACTGAATGAGGAAGAGACTAACTTGTCAGAGAGACAAAATAAAATGTAAGGAAATGACATTATTGTGCTTATTTTCCAGGTTACACAGTATGGGCACACAACCTCATTGCCATTGCTCGTCTTCGTGGCTCTGATCTGAAAATGCTTGAGGTCACCGAAGAAAGCATTGATTTTGACCAAGGTGAACTAGCCGACCAGGATGTAGATCCAGTGCATAACCTCATTGAGCAGGTATCCCTGGGCCTGGGTCAACCTTGGCACGCAGTCATGGACATTGAATCACTCAGTGTCTTCACTGAACCAAATCGTCATTTCTATAGAGAGATGCAAAGCTTCAGCGAAGACATTTAGGTTTTTTTAAATGTACAATTCCTGTGGTTACATATGCAAGTAGGGTCCTATTATGTTTTTTTTCAGTAGCGTGAATTAATCCCTTTGTGCTGTGTTTAATCAGTATTAGCTTTATAGAATTATATATGTATATTCTACTTCTTGATCAAAGAACGTAGTCGGGTATTGGTTCAGAAGTTCAAAGTGACAATGTATAGGGCTTTCACGGTTAATGGACTTGTTACCAAACCTTAAAAAATATACAACCGAAGGTTGTCTGAGGTTGCTGGCTAACTTTTTCACTGAGTTACTCTGCCTTTTTGACATTTTTACTCCTTGTATGTCAGAGTTCAGAGCTCAGGAGCCAAAATATTTTTATACATATATAGATATATATCCATAGCCTGGTGGATTTGTATGCAATGCACTGCATCCATGCATTCTGATAGCATTTCATTAATTTTGATTTGAAATGGAAGAGAGGATAATATCCCAAATGAGTTGTTCTTAATAGAAAAGCCAAGACTTTAACTTTTATTACATATATAATAGTTGATATCATCAATTACCATTCTGAATTTTGTGTAGTGCTAAGTTAGAACATTGTTTAATCCTTTTTTTAAAAATGATGCATTTACATAAACACAAGTACTCAAATTGTTGGATTTTTTAAAACAATATTTTTGACATCATTTTCTTCATCAATTACATTATACATTCAAGTTAGCTTTTTAGCCCAGATTTCAAATAGTGGAGGAAGAAAGAAATTATTCCAGGGTAAAGCCTCCTAAAGAAAATCAAAATACAAAGTTGTAAACACACAAGCTTGCAAACAAACATTAGTCGTGAAATCCCTAGCAACAAGTCACTGGATTTTTCTCTGTCAGCACGCGTGTCAGCTGCCAAAGAATAGACTTAACGAAGAAGTGCCCACATGCTGGCAGGGGCCGGCCCACTCTGGCCAGCCAGATACTGCTAGATTGTAATATTTAAGGTCGAATTTCGACCTGTGGTACACAGCTGTGCTGTGGCTCAGTCAGCAACCTCAGAACTCTGAAAAAACAAAACAAAAAAAGAAAAAAAAAAAACATGCACCTGTTTCACTGTGAATAGTGAATGTAAAGGAAAGAAAGGAAAAACTGAAAGCTTGTTCTATCACAGGTATGAGCTGCTATGATACATGAAGAACATTCCATGAAGTATGTTTTAAAACCTTGTTATATCTGAGAGGCTTTAAAAGCCGATTTAACTGTTTCAGGGCAACCGCGGTACAGACGTGGTCTCTGTGAGACTTCCACCTGACCCCAGTTTTAAGTGGTACGAATGTTGTGCATTTAATGTTAAAGGACAGTCTGCAATAATAAAGTAAGTAGCCAACGTGGGTGCCCAGCAGTGCTGAGACCTGGCTGCTCTATCGTAAGCTTTGGAAACACAATTTATGCAACAGATGTCCAGATATGATTCTATTTATGGAAAAAGTTTATATGTGTTTTACAAATGGTTTTACCATCTTATATTAAAATGACCTTTTGACAGGTGTGCACTGTTTTGTCTCCAGTGAGCACATACCATGCGGATTTTATATGTACATCAGTAGTGTGAATCCACTGGCACGGTGTGTGTAAATGCCAGATGTGGTGAGATTTTATCTTATAAATGTGATCAGATAAAATAACTCCTGACAGAAACTGTAAGGAAACCAGCTGAATGTTTGACCTGATGACTGATATTGTATGGTTTATGTTAAATGTATATTCTTTTAATCAATGAATAAAGCATTAAAAAGTGATCATTGTAATATATTTTATTATATATGAAGCATGACAACTTTTAGTGTTAAATAAATGGCAGTAATCCTTACGCTGTGTGTAATCGTGTTAGCTCCTGTTGTATTCTGGGGCAGCAAAGCTTAAATTTGGGAATACATCATAAACAGTCTTAGGCTGAATAGTTTGAAGAGTTTTTTTTTTTATTCACTTTCACAAAATACAAGCTTAAAAGCAAACACTAGACTTGTTAGTAAAAAATGCTAATGTATCATGCACATAGAATACATTAATGATATGGCAAAACTTAATTTGTATACTATAGGAATTTTTTAAAATTCCTATATGAAATGCAAAAATATTTAGATATGCCACTATTAAATACTTCATAAACCCCTATATTGCTTTACTTTGGTGTTATAATCTCCTTTCTTGGTTTTGTAGACAAACAACTCTAATATATGGGAAAGAAGTGGCTTTTTTTCCTTCTTTCATCTTCCCTTCCTTAATCATTCCGGACACTGACTCTTCCAGGCCCTGCCTCATCTCGGAATTGTTCTTATACCTACCACTTCCTTATTTCCTGGACACATCTAACTCCTTTGAAAGAATCAACGTGTTTAAGTATGTATTTAAAATGTACCCAAATTTATTTGAAAAAGGAAAGTTTATTAATAATAAATACAAATAGCATGCAAATGAAGGTTGGTGTAGTAAAGCACTAAACTGGGCATCTTGGCAACCGTTAATCTAAGCTCTGGCTCTAATGCTACTTGAGCACAAACTCCTCTTAGACCTTCAGTTTCCTATTTTGTGAAATGAAATATTGGACTTGGCTATCTAAAACAGATTCCTCATTGAAATTTTCAACTGTTAACCTAACAGCTCATAGATATACAAGATAATCTTTGAACAAAGATATTAAATATTTTCAAGACATGGCTTACTAAAATATATGAAATTTACATATCTAAAATTACTTTCCCATTTCCCCCACCACCCTAGGAATAAATTGGGGAGTTGGTGGAGTAATGCCTGGGAGGGACAATGTGCTTATAGGTGAACGAAAGATGCAGAAACTAACTTGTTTCTTGGGGCTTATAGCATGAATCAGATTGGATCTTTATGAAGCCAGCACCATCACATAGTGCTAATGGATTAACACACAAGCATGTGTGAATACTACCCAGGGATCATACCATATGCTGCATCAATGCTTCGCAACCATTTTCATGTACTGGCACACAAAAAATGTCGTATAGCATGCTGGTATAAACTAGAAGGAACTGGAGCAAAAAAATCATTTTTTAATATAATTGAAAAAATAAAATGCAGAGGATTTAAGGAAAAAATATTGAATATAGGAACTTTGAAATAAAATCTTGTCAAATGGTTTGATAACCTCTTCAAAATCTTAATACTGCAACCAATGAGAAACACCCCACAAATAGGTGATAATTTTTGAGCCATTAGTAACCATTCAAAAATTTATGCAGTCGAAATTAAGATATTTAACAGCTTTCTTTTCTCTCTTTGGGAAATGAAATGTTGAGGTTTCTTATAATATGAATTAATGTAAAATTCAAATGCATTTTTTCATTACAACTATTTCAAAATAATGATACTCTAGTCTGTAATCTCCTAAACATAACCCTGCAGCTTGCTGAGGCACACATCAGCCACCAACAGAAAGATATTTATCTGATGTATATGGAGGCAATTAGAGGCCTGCAAGGGGCCTTCCTACCTGCTCTTTACTTCTCTCACAGCTTCATAGACCGCCTGTCCATGACGGACAGTGGAGCATCTCATCTGGCCAGGGAGTAGTGAGTAACTGCGTTTGCTCTCTGCCCAGGGCACACTGTCAGACCCAGCTCCACTTCATTGTTCAGAAGAGACTTAAAGCATCAGAAGGCAACCAGCCCAGGCTCCCAGGGTTCACTAGGTATCCTTGAGGTGCATCCCGCTGGTGCAGTCTACTAATTAATTTGGGTTGCTGGTTGTGTAATGAAAATGGAAGGTGTATCATGAAAAAGTTTTCAGGACTCTAGAATCATCCTTCCTTTTTGAAAGATTAAAAAAATGAGGGCAAGATATACCATGTGTGGGCAAGAACTTGAATTGGTGTATCCACTTTGGAAAGCAAATCTACAATATCTCTTCAAAGCTGCCTGTGCCCTGTGACCCAGCACTATCACTCTCGATGTATTCTCTAACACCATGTCTTCTAATTTGTTTTCTTAACCCCTACAAATCCTAAAGGAATTTTGAAAAACCATGTACCCCTTTGCACATTTTTAAGTTAAACATATAAAATTGGCCATAATCTAAGCAAATATTAAACGTTAACAGTTTAATATAAACTGTATATGTCACTTTTTAAAATGTATATAATGGAATCTAAATGCTATTGTAATTAGTATCCATCCATTTAAAAAACAATTAGCTCTGATCATTTGGATATTTTATTTACATCATTCATTTTTCTCCTTAAACTCATATTATGTCAGTTATCAATTTATTGCCTGTTAGCTCTGCATGCTTTCTCCAAAATATGCTCTCTGATAATGAAAAAAAACATTCATGCTCTCTTCATAAGAGTACTTATGGGCCATGAGGGCAAGGATCAGTATGGATGGACATGCAAGTATTTGTAACTTTTTTCCTTGAACAAAAATATGGCAAAATGTTAATTAAACTTTGCTCTATCTAGGTAATAGGTAAAGGGTATTCATTATATTACTTTCCTATTTTTTTAAGTAATTTATAATTTAAAATGTCAATATGATCCAAGTTAACCAATAAATGCATGTTTCTGGACTGACTTGGTTCATAATTCTGGCTGAGTCTAAAATTGACTGTCTTAGTCCATTTTGTGCTGTTACAACAATACCTGAGACTGGGTAATTTATAAAGAATAAAAATTGTTTTCTTACTGCTCTGGAGTCTGGGATGTCCAAGATCATGACACCACAGATTTGGTATTTGATGAGGGCCCAGTTTCCACCTCCAAGATGGCGCCTTGAACACTCCATACTCTAAAGGAACGCTGACCTCATGTGGCAGAAGAGCAAAAGAAAGTTAACCTATTCCCACAAGCCCTTTTTAATAGGGGCATTTACCCATTCATGAGGGCTTTGACCTAAATACCGCCCATTTGGCTCCCCTTCCTGACACTGTTGCATTGGGGATTAAGTTTTAACCTATAAATCTGGGAGGGAACACAAACCACAGCAGCAGGAAGATAGAATATTGCCTTCTACCCATTCATGGATGAGTGCATCACAGTAACCTAAAAGAAGCTCAAAAATGTACTGAGAGCTTAAAGACTAGTTTAGCTGTTTGTAGGAAAATTCTAAATAGACTTTTCAAAATATATGGGGGAGGGGAAATATTGGTCAAAGGTACAAACTTTTGGTTACAAAATGAGTAAATTCTGGAGCTCTAATGTACAGCATGGTGACTATAGTTAATAATGTATACTTCAAATTTGCTAAGAGAGTAGATCTCAAGTTCTCACCACACACCAAAAAAAATGGCAATTATGTGAGGTGATGGATATTTTAATTAGCTTGAGTGTTGTAATCATTTCACAATGTATATTTATATCAAAGCATAATGCACATCTTATATACAATTTTTGTCAGTCACCTCAATAAAGCTGCAAAAATGTCACTGTAGTTGACTCTATAATTTAAATCACTATTGTCATTAGAGTAATATTTAATATGGATATTATATAAAACTTCGGCTATTTGAAGTATAGCCAAGGATCCAGAAATAAGTATAAAAGAATTTGTGGAGCTGGATTAACTCCCAATGCTTAAAGGTGTCACATTCATAAGAGCCATTTCCACTTCCTTTTAGCCCAGTTTGTCTTCTTGTCATCATAATTTTAATAATCCTATTCATCTGGCTTCTCGGTCTACAGTAGATTAGAAGGGGAGGCCTATCAATCGAACACAATATTTGGACCTTATTTAGATACTGATTCTAACAAAAGACATCTTAAAGATAATTAGGAAAATTGAAAAGATACTTGATAATTAAATGACTGGCTATTAGATGATATTTGATGATGGTAAGAAATTGTGATTTTAAAAGGTGGACACTTGTAGTTATGTTTGTTGTTTGCTTAAGGGTCCTTATATTTTAGAAATGTAGTCTGGGTTCCAGCCCAGGTACACTACCAGTTCTGTCTGTAGCAGAGGAATAGTAATACTGTCCTACCTAATCACCAGATTGATGTAAAGCCAGTACAAACAGATGTGAAAGCCTTTCAAAAACTAATGCATAGGCGGGCGCGGTGGCTCACGCCTGTAATCCTAGCTCTCTGGGAGGCTGAGGCGGGCGGATTGTTTGAGCTCAGGAGTTCGAAACCAGCCTGAGCAACAGCGAGACCCTGTCTCTACTAAAAATAGAAAGAAATTAATTGGACAACTAAAAATATATAGAAAAAACTAGCCGGGCATGGTGGCGCATGTCTGTAG
>CAUYSK010073638.1:0-81450 GCA_963575035.1 Avahi laniger | reverse complement strand
AATAGGTCCATGAATTTCCTAACAAATAGAAAAAAATGTCTAGGTGCAATAGAAAATCACTCACCCATGACACCAAAAACTGGGAAAATTACAGGTCGAATGAGAAAAGACAATCAACTACAAAAAAGCTGACATGAAATAAATGTTGGAATAATCTGACACAAGGTTTAAAGCAGCCATTATAAAAATAGTAAAACAAGATTACAAATTATATTAGAACAAATAACTCTCAGTATAAAAATAAAAAGTATATATAAAATAACCAAATTTAAATGATAGAAGTGAAAAATTCATTTAAAAAATTTTTCCTTTTTTCAAATTGATACTAACTGACGAACACTATGGTGCTCGCATGGCAGTAATATTCTCCAGGGATTAGGGGGATGTGGGGTGAACTCACAACTAAAGGACACGGGGAGCATTGTAGGGGGAAGGGCATGCCTCTAACCCTCGCTTGGATAAGCCAAAGACGTAAAATGTAACCAAAATGTTTGTACCCTCATAATACCCTGAAATTAAAAAAAAATATATATATATATATATATATATTTACACAAGAGCCACAATGATGGAAATAATGATGACGCTACCACTTATCAAGCATTTGTTTGTGGCAATTCCTGTGCTCAGAGCTTGAAGAGCATTTCATAACCCTGAGAGGATGGGGTCACTATTCCTGTTTTACAGAGAAGGATGTCGAGGGTCAGAGAGGCCAAGCAATTTGTCCAAGGCCACACAGCTGGAAAGTGGCAGAGGTGGGACGCGACCCTAGATCTGTCTTGCTCTTGGCCATGAAACTATATTCTTCTCCAATCTGATAAATGCCAGCACGGAGGTCTGCCCAGGGTGTTGCTGGGCCTTGGAGTTTGCCAGGCTCCGTGTTAGGCAGATCAAAGGGTTCACAGGATGGTCATTGTGCCCATAAGGGGCTCCCAGGCTCACGTGGCACTCGAGTCCTGGACGCAGCCCCTGCTCCCCCACCCGACCTTTCAGGATGGCGGCCTAGGTTGATTACAACCACCATCCGTACATTAACTAGCTAAATTTAGCCACTCCACAAGGTATATACATTCCAAAACATCATGGTGTATGTAATAAATATATAATATACAATTTCATTTGTCAATTAAAAATGTAAAATATGCCGGTCCAAGTTCAGTGAGGTTCACAACTCATTGATTACGACCAGTTACAGATTTGTTTCTTCTCTGCTCCCACCAAGTCACTTGATTAGCCTTAAAAAATAAATAAATAAAATAAAATGTTAAAAAAAAAAAGCCCCATTTGATCAACAAATATTTACCGAGAGTTTCCAACAGGCCCTCCAGAGGTGTCTGCGACGGGGACATTCTCGTTCCTACGCCAGGTATGAGGAAACTGAGACTCACGCGGGTCTGGGCCCTCCCCGAAGCCACAGAGCCTGCAAGTGGCAGATCAGGACTTGAACACAGGTCTGTCAGGCAGCTAATGCCCCGTGCTAACCCCCTGGGTTACCCTGCAAGTCCGGACGGTCACTTCAGTAGGGACCCTGTTGTAAACACGAAACAAAGCAACGGCCTCCTGCCCAACTGCACATCCTGGGAACAGGAAGCCCTGTCCTTACAGTGGAGGTGGCCGAGTGTGGTGTAGAGTGGCACTGAACATCTCTGTGAGCTTGAGTGTGTCGTGTCTACTCTCTGGCCTCAGTTTCCTCATCTATAAGAGGGAGCGATGACACCCCATCCCAGGAATGTTGCGAACATACAAAATAATGTATATTCAATGCCCTGTCTCATGGCAGCCACTCCATGGATACCCAACAAAAGTTTGTTGTGTTTGTATCTAAGGAGCCCAGCGCTGTTTATCGGAGCCTCTGACTAGCAAACCCTTGACCCAAACCGTTGCACAACACTGGTCCTGATCATATGAGCCTTTGCGCCAGAGCTTGGGTCCCCTGAGTCCCCAAGGCCTGATCCTGAGATGTTGAGGCTCCATGCGTGTGGCAATAATTGCCTCACATGGCGGCCGCTCTTCTTGCAATGGGGAGTATGGAGGCAGCCAAGAGCTCGGTGGAGTCACCTCCGGGTGCTCTGTCCCAGAGCAGGCCTGCTCTGCTTAGCGATTGCTAAATATGGCATGTGTCCCTGGCACCACTCAGGGAGCTCATGCCAGGGCTAGTGAGGGCTGGAGGGAGGTATACATGGACATGGTCCCATAGCCCACCACCAGTAAGGACACAGATGTCTAACCCTACCATCTCTCCCATTTGTCCACCTTCTACCCAAGAGAGACCTGTGTTCAAATCCAGTTCCACCACTTCTTAGCTCTGTGACCATGGACGACTCACTTCCCTTCTCTGAGACTTAGTTTCCTCATCTGTAAAATGGGGTTTGTCATTCCTACAGTTCAGGGTTGCCGTAAAGATTAAATAACATGATGGATGTGAAGGGTCCAGTCCAAGATGTGCCCCAAAGTGGCTGCTGAGTATGTTCCTGGTGACCTTGGATGGCCTCCTTTTCTCTCTGGACTTCAGTTTTCCACGTCCAACATGAGACCTGGTGGTCTCTAGGGGCCTTTCTAGCTCTCAGAGTCTCCAGGTTTGTCCAAAATAAGGACAACAATCTTGGGTGGCGTCAGCCACCAGGCAGCAAACAGAGGGGCGGGTCAGCTCAGTGTTGATGAGCCACTCAGCGGGAGGCTCGTGGCAGGTCGTAGAGAGACCCTGGGCTCCCTGCCCTCGACTTCCAGGCAGCAAGGAGCTTCTCCCTACGGGATCAGAACAGGGGCACGGCCGGCTCTCTGCCCACTGTGAACATGTCTGGACACTCCCCTGGGCCACTTTTAGTCACTTGAGGCTTTTCAATTTATGGTCTCTTGAGTACTAGCTTGTACTGGCCTCTTCTTGTTTAATCTCTGCCTTAACTTCCCCAAACCAATATAAACTCTTGGGGGAAGGGGCCGTGGACTGGGCCTTGTGCGGTTCTAGGGCACAGTCAACAGTCACCAGACACCAACTGAGCACCTGTGCAGCCCAGCTCTGTGCTCACCCTGGGGGTGGCAGCCAGCCTCCAAGAGGGCTCCCAGGGATTCCAGCCTCCTGGTGTTCACGCTCTTGCAGTCCCCTCCCGCAGTGCATAGGGATGGCTGGGTGACCAATGGGATCTTGTGGAAGGACAGAATATGACTTCCAAGCCTGGGTCATAAGAGGCATTGTGGATTCCGCCTTGCTCTTCTGGGTTACTCACTGTAGGGGAAGCCAGCTGCCACGCGGTGAGGACACTCGAGCAGGGAGGTCTATGCAGCAAGGAACTGAGGCCTCCTG
Organism: Avahi laniger; assembly: GCA_963575035.1. NCBI lineage: Eukaryota > Metazoa > Chordata > Mammalia > Primates > Indriidae > Avahi > Avahi laniger. The sequence continues at coordinate 78,149 of CAUYSK010073638.1, read as the reverse complement.
CCAGTGGCCATGTGGACTAATCTACCAGGGCCGCCATAACAAAATATCACACACTGGGCAGCTTAAACAACGGAAATCAATTTTGTCATACTTCTGGAAGTTGGAAGTCCAAGATCAAGGTGCCGGTGGGGCTGGTTTCTGGTGAGGGTCTCTCCTTGACCTGCAGATGGCCACCTTCTCACTGTGTCCTCACAAGGCCTTTCTCTTGTGCGTGCATGCTCTGGTGTTTCTTCCTCTTTTTATAAGGACACCAGCCCTATTGGATTATAATCATCTTTATGATCTCATTTAACCTTAATTACCTCCTTAATGGCCCTATCTCCAGATACAGTCACTTTGGGAGTTAGGGCTTCAACATACAGTTTGGAGGGGTGCATTCGGTTCATAATACCGTGTGAGTGAGCCACCTTGGAAGCAGATCCCACAGCCCCACTCAAGCCTTCAGATGATGCAGCCCCACTGACATCCTGATGCAACCTCCTGAGACACTCAGAGATCAACCACCTCTGAATTTCTAACCTACAGACACTGTGTGAGATAATGAATGATCATCATAGTTTTCATTCACCATTTGTTATGCAGCAGTAGAATAACCGATGACCAAGGGTTTAAAAGGCATATCTAGGCTGGGCACGGTGGCTCACGCCTATAATCCTAGCAGTCTGAGAGGCAAGGAAGGATGGATCCCTTGAGCTTAGGAGTTCAAGACCAGCCTGAGCAAGAGTGAGGATCCCTTGAGCCCAGGAGTTGGAGGTTGCAGTGAGCTATGATGATGCCACTGCACTCTCACTGGGGTACCAGAGTAAGACTCTGTCTCCAAAAAAAAAGGGGCATATGGTTATGATTAGCTGTTCACTCCCTCTTCTGAGGGACTCTTGCTGACAGCCTCTGGTGCCAACACATGATATTTTATCCTGCATGGAAGTTTTGCAACTGTGGTTTACTAACCAGCTCCTTCAGGATCACCTGGGACATTGGTCTAGAACGCAAATCATTGGACTCCATGCAAGGTCTATTTTGCAGATACCTATGGACGGACCATGTCACATCCCTCGGCTGGCGTCTGATGTCAGCCACGGCTGCGATGGGCGGTCTGGGGTGAGCTCAGACTCACCAGTACAGTCGGAGCCCCTCCCCAGGGAAAGGCAGCACAGCTCTTCCGGTTCTGCCCCGAGGCTTCCCCCAAGGCTGTGGGAGCCTTCTCCGTGGATAAATAAACACCGTCAGGATGCCCAGCAGGCATTGCTCTCCCCAGATCCTGGTGACTCTTTGTCACTGTGACTGGCCCTGGGCTCTGCACTATGCCTGTGGTTTCCCTACACCCTGCCCATCAGTTTGTAAATAACCCCTTCATTAAACACTCTTCGAATGACCCCGTTTGAGTGGCCTGCTGTTTCCTGCTGGTATTCTGACAGCTCTCTGTGTGCTCTATGCGCTTTGTAGATGGAATAAATCCGGTTTCCCTTAGGTGACTGCGGCGGTTGCAAAGTACTTGCTCCTTCAGAAGCCATTTCCTTGTCCTTTGGCCACAGCCTGGATTTTTGTTTGGAGAGGTTGTCACCTCCCCAGTGTGGTCAAGGTGGGGCCCCAACCCATCTGCTTCAAGGATGGGCGTGTGACACACGGATAAATCCATTGGCGTTTTGCATCTCCCAGGCACAGTGATTGGTTAGGTGGTGTGTCACATGACCTTGGCTGGCCCAATCAGGTTGAAGTTCAGATATCAGCATGAGCTGCCTAAAAAACCTGGCATTTTCTGGTCGGGGCCACCATGACTGGGCTAGATTTCTTGGGGGTGTCACAGCATCACCTTGAGCTGAGGTGTAGTGTGGGAAAATGGCCCCTTCCCTTCTCTGCCAGCTTACAAACTGTGTCCTTGGGCAAATTACTTAGCAATTCTGTGCCTCACTTCTTAAAAGGGCCACAGTAATTAACAAGCGCCTCACTGGGTTCTTGTGGGAGTAAATGAGGTAACTCATGAAAAGGGCTGGAACGGAGATTTTATGAAAGCAACTCTTCCAGGCTTTACCCAGAGGCCTCTTCTGTCCTGGGACCCAGAGCGAAGTCAATGGGGCTGGGCCGGGAAGAGATTTAAGTGACAGTCTCCCGCTCTGTTCGGAATCGCACCTCCCACCACTGAAGGCTCTATTACCAGATCAAGCTCCTCAAACCTAAGTCACTTGTCACTCTTTAAGAGGCTTCCAGCTGCTCACAGGACTGCCTTTGGGTGGCTCCATTCCAATGCACCCCCAGAGGTGCCCAGCCATGTAGGAATCACCTCTCCACCATACCCGCACAAATTATAACAGGGACCTGATTCTCCAAGATTTGCTACAGACAGGGCTCTGAAGAGGAGTGGAGCCGGGTCCTGGGAGGCGCTGGGCCGGGAGAGGCTTTGATTGTTGCTCCGGCCGACGGGAGGGGAGCGCCCCGTTTGCTGTCCTTCTGGTCTAATCTTTCCTCCAAGGCCTCCGCAGTCATTGCTGCAGAGACTGCCCCCAGCACCCTTTGCAAACAGCCGTTTGGTCCCAGCCAGGCGTGGAGCCGCAGTGAAGCGGGGCAGGGAGGAGGGAGAGACCTTTCCTAGCACCACTGCCCCTCTGGCGTCTGAAATACGCCCCCATTACGGCTTCATTTCTTGAGGTTAAACCTAGCTCTATCAGATCTCCCTTTGAAAACATGCAAACATCCAATGTCCACGGGGCCGTCTGGGATCTGGATGCTGCCCCGTTTCCCAGTGGAGGACTTAGTGCCTCTAGAATCAGGCTGTGCTCGGGTACAGCTCCGCGCCTTTGCCGGCACGGTTCCTTCCGCCTGGAACACGCTTCCGCACTTTCTCCACTTGAGCACCAAGGCTTAGGCGTCGCCTCCTCCACCCTCCGGGCTGAGGTCGGGCTCTCCTCCGCGTGCCCAAGGCATGCATCCGCGCTAAGTGCCGTCGTTGTCCATGTGACTGTGGCCAGTGACCGTTGGTTTCCTTGTCTGCCTCCCTCCCTAGGAGGGGTGTATTTCTTGAAGGCAGGGCCTATGACAAGTTCACCTCAGTGTCCCCAGAACCCAGGGCCTGGTATACAGTAGGTACTCTGCGTGTCCTCACTATCTGCGGGCCTGTGTGACGGCCACTGTCCTGACTGCGGCCACCGTTACTGCTAACCTGGTATCTTAGTTTGGCTCTCGCAGGCCGGCCCTGCGCACGGATTTCAGCGTGCTTCCGTGGCCGACGAAGGGAGCGCCCGTGCGGGAGTCGGGGAGTGGGACCTGAGAGAGAAGCCAGCCCACAGAGGGCGAGTTCAAGCGGCTGCCACCGTGGGAGAGCGAACCTTAAACCCATTCGAGCCACTCCGGGTCAGTGCAGATCCGACAGCCTACGAGAGGCGCGGCGAAGCTGGGACGTGCGTGCCCCGATACTCCCAGCCCTTGTCCAGGGTCGCTCCTGGGGAGCCTTGAGGCCCCGGCACGTCCGGTCTGCTGTGTGGGGCAGCAGAAGAAACGCGGGGGCGGCAGCTGGAAGGCAGGCCCGTGCGCACTGGGCGGTGAGGCCGGGGGACGGGGCGAGCTCCTACACTGGGACTGCAGCGACAGGTCCCCCGACCTGCAATCCCGACTGCGCACTGCTCTAGGGCGGGCACTGTCTCACTCATCTTTATGTCCCCTGCATGTAGCAACAGGGCCTGTCTCAGAGGAGATGCCCTGTGAGTACCGGAAAAATGAATGAATGAGAGAGTAAGTGATTCACGCAGTGGCTATCAAGTTAGCACAGTTTTCCTCCCTGGCAGGAGAAATGAGGGGTCTGGCCATCCCCGGGAGGCCAAGTGCGGAGTTGGCGGCGTCGGGGAGGGGAGGGCCGTCTGTGGCTGCCTTTGAGGCCGGCCGGTGGCTCCTTGCGCATACCTTACGGGGTGGGGAGGTCCCCAGGCCTCGGGCCTTGCTGCTGCGCGCACAGCTTCCGCCTTGGGCCTGTGGGATTGCGTGACTCCCGGAGCGCTGGGCCCAGGGCGTGGAGGTGAGCAAACGCCATTAGCCATATCACTGATCTCCCGGCGCAGATATGGAAGTTTGAGGAGGCCCAGCCGGCTCTGCCCAACTGTAAAGAGACGTGATTGAGGCAGGTCATGGGAAGGTGGCGGTGATTAAGGGGGGTCGGGGCCTGCTGACTTCCTGCCCAGCAGGTAGCGGCGACCGCGGAAGTAGAGGATGGATGTTAGTCACAGTATAAACCCTCGGCCGGCGCTCATAAACCCGGCACGGAGTTCTTGGGGGACCTCCAACAGCGCCGGGAGAAACCCCGATGCCCTGGGGCTGGAACCGTGCCTGTCCTGAGGCCTTACTCAGGTGAGGCAGGTATGGAGACAGCAGGTCTAATAAGAGTAAGAATAACTCAGGGGCCCCGTGATCTCTAGTTTATAGTGTTTGCAAAGCACTTTCTCCTTCCATTTCTCATCCGGTTCTCTGATCAGCCCTGCTATGTCTGTAAAATGGTGATCACCTCCATTTTATCGATGAGAAAACTGAGGCCCAAGCTTTCAGGCCTGGAAAATATGGGGGTGGAAAGGGAGAATCCGAGGGGACTCAGCCCAGGGGCTGAATTCCAGAATCCAGGTTAGGATTTGGCTCTGGCTTAGGTCCAGGGACCTGGTCAGGGTGCCGGGGGAGTCTCCTGGGCTGGGAACCTGAGGCAGGAGCCTCTAGGGAGAAGGAATCTAAAAGTGAAAGGACTCTGCCCTCTGGGGCCCTGCCATCTGTCTGGGCCCCTGCTTCCTGATAGTAAAAGGCTCTCTTAAAGGCGAGATAGGAGCTCAGGGGAGTTTTCCTTTGAGTTACCCATGAAAGAGCCAGCAAGGCACGCTCTCGAGTGGGGCTGTGTGTCTGTGTGTGGAGAGGGTGAGAGGAAACACCCATGGGAGGGGGCCATGGATGGAGGTCTCCAACCCTTGATTCCTAGAGGTCCTGGGCTCTGCCAGTTTGAAGGAGAGTCACTGTACTTGACTTCAGAAGACCTGAGTGCAAAGCCCAGTTCTATCACTCACTAGCCTCAGTATACCCACCCGTGAAATGGACACAATACTATTTATCTCAGATGGCCGTTGTGTAGGAGAAAAGAGATGACGTACATCTTTGCCCATGGAAGGCTCTTAAGAACTGGTAGTTGAAGTAGAATCCTATTTCTCCAAAGGCCCCCAACACGTGCTCAGTAAATATTTAGAGAACTAATGGATGAAAAGACAACAGAGACAGTCAGACCTCCTGTTGGCCTCAGTGGGAAAATGGGGGTTGGAGAGTCAGAATGATTTGCTTCCTGCTTCCTGCTTAAAATCTTCCATGGCTCTCACTCTCCCTACGATGAAGCCCAAACCCTGCAGCCCGTTAGTATAGATCTCTACCCGAAGTGGGTTCCATTCTACTGTTCCAGCCATTTCTCCACCCCCCTGCACCCTTGGGTTCCAGCCACACCCAAACACCCATCCTTGCCTTTGCACACTAGCCCGTTGCCTGGAAGTTCTTCCTTTTCTGCCTGGACAATCTTATAAAACCTCTCTGTCCGTCTCAAATGTCACCTCCTCCGCGAAGCCTTCCCCCTTACCTCCCCGGGCAGAGTTAAACCTCTTCCCCACTTTTGTGGCAGCAGAAACCACAGAGCTCAGATTATCTGGGAAATTTAAAATAACATCTTTTGATGTCAGATCACAAGCGTGGTTTGGTACTGGGAGAACCCGGCTGTCTTCTGCAGCCACGGTGGGCACGGCCTCCGGCCCGGCCTCGCGCGCCAGGTGGTGCTAAGTGTTCCGTTGCTCCGTCCCTTCCATTCCTCACGGTAGCTCCAAGAGGCAGGTGTGAGCGCGCCAAATTACCAAAGAGGAAACCGAGCAAGGTCAGGCGGCCTGCTCAGGGTCTTACAGCTGCGAGATGGCTGCGTGCGGGATTTGAACCCGCCTGCCTGCCTCTGAGCCATTCACTTCTGGCACTTCCAGGCACGTCGTCGTGGCCAGCTCCTGTGTGTGTCTCCTTGGTGGCATGCGTTATGCCAGGCTTATCTGTGGATGCTCAGAGCATGGGGACAGCTGGGGACAGTGAGCGTTTGCTGACATGGAGCGCAAATCTTTTCCTCCTCACCTCTCTCGGGCTGAGTGTGGGTGACCTTTTGTCCCTTTGGAGGCTCTCCCCTGGGCTCCGTCCTGGCCAGATTTCCTTTGTCTCAATCACACAGGGAACAGGGGCAGGGAAGTCAAAGTTTGACTAGTAGCTGGGTGGTGTTGGGCAAGGACCTTTGCTCCCTGAAGGACGATAGGTCCTGCGCTTCTGAAAGTGGGGCACACAGCCATGTCTTAGGGGTACCTGAAGCCATAGAAAAAACGTAGCCCTCTGTCCTGGGGAGTCTTTTCCTTCTTGAAGTTTTGGGGTATTAGAAATAAATGAAGTAATTAACTTCTAAGTGACATTTTACATATAATTTAAAATTTAGGGCTGGGCACAGTGGTTCAATGCCGGTAAAGCCGAAACTGTGGGAGGCCAAGGTCGGGGGGATCGCTTGAGGCCAGGAGTTCAAAATAGGGTGACATAATGAGACCCCATTTCTACAGAAAATAAAAAATTATCCGGGTGTGGTGCTGTGCACCTGTAGTCCCAGCTATTGAGGAAGCTGAGGATTGCTTGAACCAGTAATTCCAGGGTGCAGTAAGCTATGATCGCACCATTGCACTCTGGCCTGGGCCACAGCGGGAGATCTTGTCTCTAATACAAAAAGTAAAATGGAATTTAAAAAGATATATATTCCTTACATATATCTTTTTAAATATCTACATTATTGTTGATATTAAATATGTATTATTATTATTCAATATATACATGTGTATGTAAGCAAACCACAAAGCTCACATTAACTTTTACAGTAGCATGAAACATGCATGGCTCCATTCCTCAGGTCTCCAGGGGACACGCTGGAAGTATGCAGGGAACACCCAGCAGGACGGTGCCTGGTTCCCAGCTCCTGGCCCCAGCTAGGGTGTAAGGAGATGCTGAAGGAGTCACCCCTCTCCGCCTTCCTTCCGCCCCGGTTCCAGGTCTTCCCAGCAGCGGGCCCAACAGCAGCTATGGAAGTGGAAAGAGCCGGCTCCGCAGCCAGGAGGACCAGAGCAGGAATCCAGAATGCAGTTAGGGCTCTGTGCTCTCGGACTTAAGTTTCTCTGTCTCCCGTTCGCTACGATGGGGGTAACAGTACATCCCCGTGTGGACGCCCCCGCCAGGCTGTGTGTCCCGGGAGGAAGAATCGCAGGAATGGTATCCGTTGGAGGTTTTGTCTCTGGCTTCCGGTTGGATCTGGGCCACCGGGGACTGGGACAGGAGCGGAGGAAGGGGCGGCGTGCGCGTTCCCCAGCTTCCTCTCTGCCGTGCTGGAGGGGTCGGCCCCTCGGGGCTTGGGCTGCCACTCCTGCCGGGGGCTCTCCGGGGCTCCAGTCACCTTCCTCCCCGTGCCCCTCAGGGCCTGGGGCGGGGGTTAGCGGCCGGCCTCGGGCTGCCTCGCCGCCCTTTCACGTTGTCCCTGAGCCTCCCACAGCTCGGCGCGTGGTCTCTGCGCCAGACGCTCTTCCCTTGTCCCTGCTGCTGGGGGCCGGCCCGTGCGCCACCTCACCGGGCCGTGGAAGGGTTAACAGACGGAAAGCGGTTTATGAGTAACGCCTGTGCTTGGTGTTCGAGAAGGACAATTACTCTCATTAGGGCCAGGGTGGGGAGAGGGGCGAGGGAGGCAGCCCTGGCTAGAACCTTGCCAGTAGGAGGCAGCTCCTAAAACCGTCCTCACTCACCAGCAGCTCCCCCACCCTGCAGCCCTGGGAGGCCTGGCTGCGGTGAGGCTTTTCCAGGGCACATTTCCCACTGCTGTGGCAGCAGCGGCAGCATCATCGATAACACGCCGGCTCCTCGGAGGCCTTCCTGGCTCCATCCCATCTGGCCGGCGCAGGCGGCCAGGGACCCCGGACCAGGCGCTGCCAACCCGCTGACTCAGCACAACGCCCCTCTCTCAGCAGCGTGGCTTTGGGTGGGAACCAGCCAGCCATCCGGTGTCCCTCCCCTCCCCGTGGAGGCTGCTAGTGAGCACTCCTTTAATGAGTGCTGGCTGTTGCCTGTTCCAGGCCTAGGTCGCTCGGACGGGAGAACACAAGCTCAGGCAACAGAGAACACAGGCCTCTGACGGCCAGCCAGAGAGAATGCTGTCCTCCTGCCAGCCTCCCCGAGAGGCCCCCAGGGTCTTGGGATGTCAGAGCTGGAAGGGCAGAACAGCCCTCTGACTGTGCAGATGGGGAAACTGAGGCTCAGAGAAAGTGATTTCCCAAGGCCCACTGCAAACCACGCTCAGAACCGGGGCCAACATTGGACAATTCCTCATGCTGGAGAGCCTCGCACTTCTCAGGTGAAGGATGCTGGTCACCGGTGCCCCTGGGTCAGGATGAGCTTCTAGCAAATCCTGTGAGGTTGGAGGTACTTGTTCTTAGAAGATTTTCATTGTGTATGGGGCTGTAGGCACTCCATTTGTATATGCCCTCTGATTCTCAGAACAACCCTGTAAGACAGGAATTGGGACCTCCATGGACGAGATGAAGAAGCTGAGGCCCGGAGACAGGAAGCGTCTTGCCTGAGGTTGCAGATAGTAAGTGGCAAAGGCGAAATTCAAACTTAAGTCTTTCATGCCTGAAGCTTGTGCCCTGCCGGCTGGGCCACACTGTCTCTGGTTCCTGCACAGAGCACCGCACACTAGGGAAGAGCCCTGGGCGGCCAGGCCTCAGGAAGCCTGGGGTCTAGCCTCAGCCCTGCTCTCTGTTTTGTAGAAACTTATGGTAGCTCCTTCGTCTTTCTGGACCTAACTTTCTTATTTGCAAATAGTGGATAGTGGGGATCAGGCCTGCTCTGCTTTCTTCATTTGATTTCTTTTTTTTTTTTTTTTTTTGAGACAGGGTCTTGCTCTGTTGCCAGGCTAGCGCAGTGGCATCATCCTAGCTCACTGCAACCCCAAACTCCTGGGCTCAAGTGATCCTCCTGCCTCAGCCTCCTGAGTAGCTGGGACTAGAGGCATGTGCTACCATGTCACCTGGCTAATTTTTGTATTTTTTGTAGAAACAGAGTCTCACTATGTTGCTTAGGCTGGTCTCAAAGACCTGGCCTCAGTGATCCTTCTACCTCCGCCTCCCAAAATGCTAGGATTACAGGCGTGAGCCACTGCACCCAGCCACATTTGATAATCCATAAGACATGCAGTGTAGGTACTACTATTCCCATTTTACAGATAGGGAAACTGAGACCCATTCCTTTATTCATGAGTAATAAATTAGATGAATTTGCTGAGAGAGTTCTATAGGCCAGGTACAATGTCCCCAGAGAGGAAAGTTCACACACATAGGAAGTGGCAGAGCTAAGTCTCAAATGGACAGCGGAGACTCTATACACACTTTATGGCTTCCAGTATCATGGAAAGGGGATCACAGTTTTCCAGCTCTTGCAGGAAGCCACTTGGATCCTCCTTGAGACCAGCCATGGCACTAAATAGATCTCAGAAATGACACTCCCCTGGGAACTTTTGGCCTGGAACATATTTACAAAACTCCAGAGGGTACAAAAATATCCCAACTCACTCCCTACAGACTCAAATTAGCAATTTTCTTATTCTTTATAACCTCTCTGGAAATTCAAACTATGTAATATTGGTCTAAAATTAGGAACATAAGTCGCAAGAGAAAAGTCCCACCACTTTAGGAGAAAATGTTTTTGTAGCCTCATCCTGAGTATTTATGTGTTCTAAATCAGAACATAGCAGTTGTCTTTCAAATTTTTCTTTTTTCCTAATACCTACGGATTCTCTCTTTTGAGAGACTCTCTACTGCCAAATGTCAAGATTCAACCCCTTTATCTGGCCTTGAGCTTAGAGGATAATCAGGTAGGATCCAGAACACTTAAACAGGACGAGGCGTTTCATGGGCCCAGGATGTCTCCTAACATGAAGGGCACTTTAATAACCACGGCAACGACGTTCTCTGCAGCCAACACTTACTGGCTAAGATGTGCCAAGAAACTGCGTGAAGTATTTTACGGCCATTATTACATTTAATCCTCACAATAACCCTATAAACTGGGTATTGTTATCCCATTTTACATGAGGGACAATTAAAGCCTTAAGAGATTGGCCAAAGCTGTATGGTTATAGAACCAATAAGTCGTGGAGTTAGAATTGTAACCCACAGCAGTGTAGCTCTAAAGTCCACACCAGGATGCCGTCCCCAGTAACGATTGCCATTTGCTGAACACGCGCTCTGTGCCAGATACAGTCCTGAGCATTTTATACAATAATCTCTTAGTCTCCGCAATGATTCCTCCCAGAGCTTTGGTCCATTCTTTTCCCTCACTCCCGCAGCAGATGCTCATACTAGCCTGGAGTCTGTCGCACACTTGGAGGTCCTCGTTAACCTGCTTGTCCCCTGGAGGTGCCGTTAGTGTTGACAGGAACACCCATGTGACCTAAAAACACCTTTGAATCACCCGACCCTAGTGGACTTCTAGGACTTTGGGCGTGTTACTTAACTTCTTTGATCCTCAGGGTCCTCATCTATTAAATAAGTCCATTGGCCTCTTTGAACTCTAATTTTTCTAGAATTTTATGACAAATGCAGGCCCTTTCTGGAAACAGGATGTAGGATAGGCAGGTTTTGGTACATGAGAATAAAAATGACCTTGAGATCTTCACGAACCAGGTGAAGAAGCTGAAGCTCCTCAAAGCAGAGAACCTCTGTAGGTTAGGGCCACATATGAGGCATGGTAGGGACTGCATCCTGAGAGGGGGGAGGGTGTCAGTGTCCCTAAGCTGTCCGTGATTGGGCCAAGAGACTGTGACCAGATTGCAGGGAGGAGGTGGCCAGAGCTCCTAGGGTGCAGGAACTGGCATGTGGTAAGTGACCCCAGGGACAGAGCCAGGCCTCGGGATGGAAGTCACCAAGGGGCTTAGAAGGGAGAGAGCTTCCGTCCCTGCACGTAGTTGTTTGGGGAGCTGGGCAACCACTGGAAGCATTGCAGAGGGGATTTCTTCTTTGGGGAGTGTTGACTTTTGGGAAGCTGACTTTCCAAACTGCAAATCTGATCATGTCCCTCTTCTGCGTGGCAGCACTCTGGAGCCCCCTGCCTACGAATACAGCCCAAGAGCGCTCCTTCCCACGGGGGACGAGCTTGCCGTGCTCTGAGCCCCTCAGCCGTGGCAGCCGTGCCCATCCTCTTGCCACCTGCTGAACACATGAAGTACGTTCACACTCCCGCGCCCACCCACATCCTCTGCGAATCCTTTTTTGCATTTCTAGGCAGTTGTCACTTCTGCTGGGTTGTAATTGGTGATTCATCCCCAGACTGTGCCCCTCGTGCGAGCAGGGCCTCGTTGCGCTCACCCGTGTAGCCCGGTAGACTTGACCGGAGTGTGGCTGAGCATGTATTTAATGACCATGGTAGGAATTTGGCGGGACTTTTCCATGACGGATGGTCTTCCGAACTCCAAGACCTGCCATTTCATTTCATCCAGTAAGCACCAAATGGAGGGCCTACCCCGAACAGGCACACAGTGACAATGGAGCTAACAATGCAAACAGGCAGCCGGGAACCGGCCAAGAACCAGGCTGGGGTTGGGGAGGAGGCTACCTAGTGACCAACAGGTGTCTTGTCCTCCTGTCTCCCAACCCCAAACCGTCCCAGTCGGTGTGTGGGGGAAGAGGAATGGGAAACAACAGGGGTGGTCATGCTGGACATGGATGTCGGTTCTGTCAGGATGTGGAGTCAGGAGCCCCCGTCCCAACTCCCCAGGAGGTATTTCCAAGGGAATAGGTATCTGGGGCCAATTTCCAGCCCCCCTCGCCACCCCTTTTATCAGCATCACAGTCAGTAGCAGATATCAAGCAAGGCAGGGCCCGCCCACAAAGGGTTTGCCTTCCGTAGCCTAGAAGGTGCCAAGAAAAGTCTTCAGAATCCAGCAGGAACTAAGGAACCTACCACAGACACCTAAGTCCCCCTTCCCTCTCATCCTTGGTGGAGCTGATGTAGCTGTCTTGGTTTCTGTCCCCAAGCCTGCCACTGGGAATGTGCTGTGCGACACCAGCTGGCGCTGCCGCCTCTCTTGGGTTCTTGTTGCAGAGGCCCCCAGTCTCCTCACTCTGCGCCCAAATTTTAAAAAAGAAACCAGAAACTCAGGATGGCCCAGGTTTCGACTGTGGGTGGAGAAACGGGGTCTACAGCCCTGGCTTCTTCCGCGTGCTCCGTTGTTCCTGGGCGCCGCACACAGCAGAGACGGAGAGGGGAGCCCATTCAAGGGAGGGGCGGGGGTAGGGCTCTTGTGGGAGCCTGGAAGCCCTTTTTTGACTCTTGACCAAAGTTAATTTTCTTCCTATTTTTATTAATACAAATCCCTAAGTGTGTTTGTGTCCAGAGAAAGTACTATGAATAACTGATGATACATTTGTTGATTAACTTGTGAATCATCCTGGGGGAGAGAGAGCCGGAAAAAGCAGCAGGAGCTTTGGAGGCTGAATATAATGTGTCGTAAAATATTTAGCAAATGGTCATCCAAGCCACAGGGAAAAAGCCGGAGAGATGGGAATCTGCAAGCTGCCAGGACTTAAAAGCTATTTAATGCTAACCACCAGTGCCAAAGAGCCGAGAGCGTCTCTCTTCCTCCCTCCGCTGGCAACAACAGCTCCCACAATGCGGAAAGGCTGGGGCGGCAGGGAGCTGCTGGGAACCGAGATCAGGCCTGAGCTGAGAGGCTTTTTGTTAGAGGAACCTTGTAAACCGGGGATCTCCGCGGAGGTGGGCTCCGCACCTTGTCCACGGCTTGCACGTTCTGTCCAGATCTCCTTGACGGTAAACTCTCCGCACGGGACAAACAGCACCAAGTCTCGTCAGTCATCTGGATGTTTCAAAACATCCGATGTTTGGCATCGAGGAAGAAAAAAGGAGCCATATGACTGACTGAATTTGTCATTTTCCTTCCAAATGTTTTGATGTCACTTAGACAACGGCTTCAGTCTTTGGTCCCACAGTGACTTGGCTGTATTTGTCATTCTAAGGGTTTGAGCTCAGAAGTTGTTTCTCCTAAAGGGTTGAGGATCCCTCATTTTTAGGGCTGGGGTCAGGACTCACTTCTACAACCTGATTCTTTGGAGACACGTTTATTTTTAAGTCAATGATGGGAAGATCTTTCTTAATATTTTGGCTCAAAAGCCTCAAATCTAAAGTTATGTCTCCTGAGTATAAATACCTACCATAAGCAAAATAAACGAAAGGAGAAGTGGCAGGGATGTAATTTAGGTCAGTGGAAATAACCAGCCCAGACGACAGAGGCCTCAAGATACTTTGGTTGTAAGACATTCTTCAGAGCTGTAGTATGGCGACCTCATGAGTAGCCAATGGAAGCGAATTTGGGGGCTTTAAGCGGCTAACCTGCTAATTGTGCGCAGAAGGTCCCTGCCTTTAGGGAACTTAGAATCGATTTGCGGGGGAGGCAAGCATTACATAAATGACACGGATAATTAGCCTTTGAGTTCAGGAAGGTAAGAGATCTGGGGACCAAGGAGTCCCAAGGAGGATGACAGGAAGAACAGCAGCGACATTGCTCTACATGGGTAGGAACCAGAAAGCAGCTCTTCTCCTTCATTCTTTTGTCGTTGTCGCTCCTGCTGTTTTGCTCTGCTAGAGTGTCTCTTCTCCTGCTCGCCACCTGTCCCACCCAACACAGCCCCGAGGCCCACGTTAGCGAGTGCACAGATTCATGCTCGACTGTTCCTGTCTTCACTCGTCTCTACCTCCAGTGAAGTCTTACACACTTTGAGTCTCAATCACTCGTCCGGCACAGGATTCTCCTGTTTACTGGAATCTGCGTGGAGAAAGGTTAATCTTTTCTCCTCCGTTCAACCGTAAATTCTTTTTGGCAGGTGCCAAAACCGTAACACACGTGTGTGTTCCACAGAGCTAGCGGCGCTCAGCGTGCAGCCCACGCCGGCCCCGCTGTGCACGGGTGTCCCAGCGGCAGGCAGCGGTGGCACAGGCTGCCGGGGCTGTGGGGGTCTCGGTCAGGGCTGTGGAGAAGGCTGAACTCGTGCAAGCCCGGGGATGTGCTGCCGAATTAGCACATCCGGGTTACAAAGCACGTGCTTCGAGAGTTTTCAGTCGGGAAGTTCCCCTTCCTTCTTAGTGGTGATCGTTAAATAAGCAGATGGAAGGTTCAGAAAGGTTGTAAATGGAGTGAAAAATTAATTTACTGAGAATAGGAGTTTATCAGCAATTCCATTCACATTTTTAAAAATGCCTAAGAAGGAAACAAGAAAAAGGAAGGAAGAAGGAAAAGAGGAGGGAGGAAGGAAGGGAGTGAGAAGAAAAAGGGAAAAAAGCCGGGTGGTGCTGGGTGGGTAGAGCGGACACACCAGACTCAGTCTTTACTACCAGCAATTTCATAACATGGTAATTTTTAATATTAAAAGTAAATTGTAAATGTTTCTTTATAAACAATATGCATAAAATAGATCATATTCTAAAACCTTTCCTTTTTAAAATGCTTTTTCACAGTAAATTTCTTAGGTGTCAGATTCTCCCTCAAAACAATAGTGCAAGTGGAGGCGGGCCGCGCGGGCGGGCGCGGCCGGCTAGTACAAGTCCTTGTAGATCTCCTGCAGGAGCGGGTGCAGGCTCATGTCCGTCTCCGTCTTCTTGATCACCTGCAGGAGCTGCACGTGCTCCGTGACGATCTGCCTGAGGTCTGTCATTTTCTGGAGCAGCTTGGCGAAGAGCTGGGAGGACTCGGGGTGGTTCAGCTTGAGCTGGAGCTCCAGGGCTTGCAGCAGGTTGTCCTGTATGTCCTCGATGGGCTTCACATTCAGCAAACCCGGGCGGTCTGGGGAGAGAGGCGGAAACACAACAGGGGCTCAGTCAAAGAATCCTCGGCCCCGCCACGGCCTGGGCAGCTGTCCTGTGCCGGCCAAACCACTCGGGCGTTTTTTTGTTTGTTTGCTTCGTTTCTTAAATAGGCTGGGGATGGAAGGTAAGCAGGTCGTGGGCAAGGACTGAGGATGGAATGAAAACCAAAAGGATCAGAGCTCTTCCCAGGGGCTTTCTTTTCCTGCCCAGGACCCAATCTGCGTGTTAGTTGACAGAACATGGCATCAAAACAATCCTGTCCCCAAACTGAGGCCTCTTCTGCTCACGTTTCTACTCAGAAATCTGATTTTTCAATCTCTGCTCCTTCCCGACAAATCTGTTTCATAGCTTTTACCTACTTTCTTACCACAGCTTCAAATATGCTTTTAAAAAACCCTTTGTTTTCTTTGGCTTAATTTGCTTGGTATAGCATATTTCATTTCAACATGACAAAAAGTAGTTTTTAAATACTGATACAGTTCTGAAGGATAGACCCCTAAGATTTTAACAAAGGTTTCTTCTGAGTGGTAGATTGCAGGTAATTTTCACTAATTCTTCTTGTTTCACTAATTCTTTCTTGTTTCAATTTGTGAATGGCGAGCTTAAATTACTTTTAAACTTTTTATGCTTTTCTTCATATAGATCTTGTTAGATTTATTCTGAGATACTTTTATAGTTTCTATTGCAAATGGACTCTTCCTTTTCATTACTTCTTCTACCATATCCCTGCTGATGCTTAGAAAAATTATATTGGTTTTACTATATCGAAACTATTCCAGTTTTCTGAACTTTCGTCAGTTCGAATAGTTTTTAATCATGGATTTTTACTTTTTGGGGTAGACAATTACATCTGCAAATATAGTGGTAGAAAATAAGAAATACCACTTCTTTTGCAGTGTTTATACTTCTCGTTTCCTTTTCTTGCCATACTGTGTTGGCTAAAACCTCCAATTAGGTATTAAATCATAGTAGCAATAGCAGGCATTCTTGTTTTATTCCTAACTTTGAAGGAAGTACTTCTAATGGTGCTTCAGCAAGTACGATGTTTACTATAGATGTTTGCCAGGGTATGTTTTATTTCTGGCTGTCCAAGAGTTTTAAAGTTTTTAATTTGTTTTAGTCAGGAATGTTGTTGAATTTTTATCAAATGCTTTAAAATTTTTTTATCTAAAGAGATAGGATATCTAATGAGATAGGGTTTTATCTTAACCTTAGTATTATTAATTATATTAATAGATTTCCTTATACCCTTGCACTTATTTGCTAATATTTTATTTAGGGTTTTTATATTTGTAGATGATATTAGCCCAGAGTTACTTTTTGTACCATTTTGTGCCTGTTTTGGTAATAAGTGTTAACTAGCCTTACAGATGGAGTCGAGAGGTTTTCCCTCCACGTCCATGTAGTAGTGATCTGTTCCTTGATGGTTTCTGAGAATCCATTTGCAAGATCATCTGAGCTTGGTGATAAATCTATCACTACCTTTCATTTTTCTTCCATAGCTTTTAATCTAGTCAGGCTTTTTACTACTTATAAACTAAAATTTTAGTAATTTATATTGGAATAAAGTTGTATATAATATTGTCTTACAATCTGAAATCTATTATTTTTATTTTTATTAATGTCCCTTAACTTAATGCTATTTGTGTATTCTCTCATTAAAAAATCTGATTGGTCAAAGGTTTCTCTGTTTTTTTCTTTTCAAAAAATATAGCTTTTGGTTTTATTAATCAACTCTTTAAAAGTTGGGTTTTAATTTTAATTTATCTAATTCCTTCTTTTTAACTTTCTTCAGGTTTACTTTCTTCTCCTTTTTAGTTTTTTGAGTTGAATGCTCAATTCATTTCGTCTTGGTATTTCTTGTTTTCTAATAATGCTTCTAAGGCTCTACATTTTCCTGTTGGGTGCCAGTTTGGTTTCATCCCCTGGGCTTTGATAAACAGTACCCTCATAGTCCTTCTCTAGACAGCCTGTCTTACAATTTTGATTTCATTTTTAACCCAAGAGTTGTATAGAAGCATGTTTTTAAATTTCCAAGTAGAAAGTTTGGGTTTGGTTTTTGTTTCCTATTTTCTAAGTTTGTTGCATGGGGTTAGAATATAGGTTTTCTCATTAAGGCTCAGCAGAGGCAACATTCAGGACACTCACTTGATCATCTTGGATTGATTGCAAATTTTAGCTCTTGAAGGCTATTTACTCTCTTTTAAAACTTTTAACTCTTTTCTCCTGCACTGTATGAGTTTTGCCTACCTTTTAGTACCCTTCATGACCTGGTCCTGGTCATACTCCAGCCTCAGTTTCTGTAATTATCACTTTGCTCCGCACTGAGGCATATTGAGCTACTTCTGTACCAAGTTCCTCAAACATCCTATGTTCGGTCAGGACTCTGCGCTTATGCAGATTCTGTTCCTCTTGCCCTTCCCTGCAGCCATCTTACTGACTTCACCATTTCTTCAAGATACAGCCTGTGACAGGATCCCATCCTGGAATCCTTCCTGGACAATTACCCCTTCCTCTCCCCTGTTCTAACCACCTTTCTCTGGGCCCCCATAGTACCTATAAACATCTCCGTTATTGCTACACTAGATTACATTCACTGAAAGACTGTGCTAAAGGCTTTGTACACGATGTATCATTCGATCTCCACAATAACCCCACGAGGACATACTTTACGGAGAGGGAAATCACAGCTTAGAGAAGGGAGTTCAATCTTGCCAAGACCTGCCACTTGCCAGTAAATGGCAGAGCTGATATTTGGATCTCAGTCTGTTCGATTCCAAGTGCTCTACTCTTAACCCCACGGCCTTACATTATAAGTACTGATTTTCTTGTTTCTCCTTCCTCTAGGCCATGAGGTGCCAGAGGGCAGAAACTATGCCCTGATGGCTCTGAATCAGCAGTGGAAACACAGGAAGCACTTGGTTGACTGAGTCAACGAGTGAGAGGCTGTTCGGCCAGGAGCCCTGATCGACAAGCACAGTCCTCCAGGTGGACGAGCCTAAAGGCAGAATCGCCACGCAGTGGAGACGTGTCCTGTAAACGGTGTCTTCCTGCATCTGATGAACTCCAGTAACCTTTATCCACTGAGGCGAGGCTCAGGGGAACAATGTGAGACTCCAGAGTTGTCTCAGGGTGGGATTTTCAGAACTGCAAACATTCTCCTAAATTAACTTTCCTATGTATATTTTTTGCCATTACAGAAGGAAACTTGTCTTTGGTTTGATTGTTTTTTCCTCCAACTCCTCTAACACATCCCATTAAACTGGGATAAGTATCATTTTTTCTTTTTAAAATTTCAGCATTTAATTTTTGAATCAGCAGCAAAAAATTCCAGATTCTGAGAAGGAAACAAATGATTTAGTCCTGGCCCAGAGAATCATGCCCCGGAAGAGCTGTGCCTTTCTCACAGTCGCTATGTTGTAATGAAAACCACCGATGCTTCGAGGAAAGCTGGATCCCAGATCGGTGCCTGTGGCTTAATGATTGCCAATCCTCCTTCTTAGCAAACGGTTAAGATCTCAAAGGCCAGGGGCAGTGTGAGCGCATGTGCATCTGAGTGGCGGCAACTCGGGTAAGGACAGGTGTTGAGCGAGGCGCTTCCGGCTGGGACCGCACCGCCCGTGTAGGACTGACTCTCTGCTCACTGGGCACTGGCTCTGTGAGCCATTTTTCTTTCCCCTTCCTTTTGAGCAGCATCAGTGGGGTCAAAACTTCTGCTGAAGAGATGATATTAATCTACTAGGTCTCATTTATCAAACAACCAAACCCTAAAATGCAACTGATCAGGCTTGCTGGAAACACTTGGCTTAGTGCAGTAGAATGGAACTGGCCCATCTAGGAGCAGAGAAGGATCTGGTTTGGATTTTCAAACCCCTCTTTGGCAAGTTATTCTTTATGATGTGATGGATGAAGTTTGGCTGAGGGGCTGAAATTCTGTGGCCATGGATTAAGTACATTTTCTGCAGTGACAAGTTAGATCATTTCTGGAGCAGTCCCCCTGTCCCCCTGACTGAGCCTTTGTCAAAGCACAATGGCTTAGGGAATGAGGGCAGCAGAGGAGGAAAAGTCACATATTCTACTTCTAGGGCTTTCCCTCACCAGCGCTGTGACCTTGGGCAAACTGATAGAGGTCACCAGGCTCAGTTTTCTCTTCTGTAAACTAAATGGATCAGACTAAATAGGTAATCTCTAAGACCCTAATTCAGAAGTTCTAAGACTTATTCTCATTTGTAATTTCCTCTACTTAATTCAACTGGGGAAATAAACCCAAAAATATAACTGAAAAGATGTATTAACAGGCTTACACATTAAACTTAGAACACGTGGCTTATTTAAAAAACAAAAAAATTTCCTTTGGTCTTTGTTTTTTTGTTTTTGTTTTTGTTTTTTTGAGACAGGGTCTTGCTGTCTTGCCCTGGCTGGAGTGCAGTGGCATCATCACAGCTCACTGAAACCTCAAACTCCTGTGCTCAAGGCTTCCTCCTGCGTGAGCCTCCCTAGTAGCAGGGACGACAAG
This sequence comes from Avahi laniger, assembly GCA_963575035.1. Taxonomy (NCBI): domain Eukaryota; kingdom Metazoa; phylum Chordata; class Mammalia; order Primates; family Indriidae; genus Avahi; species Avahi laniger. Next base: position 58,708 of record CAUYSK010073638.1, on the reverse strand, counting down.
TCACGAGCCACCACACCTGGTTAATTTTTAAATTTTTTGTAGAAACAGAGTCTTGCTTTATTGCCCAGGTTGGTCTTAAACTCGTGGCCTCATTCCTTGGGTCTTAAGCAAGCCCTAGAGTCAAGGGCAAAAGAGATTTTCCAGTGTTGTTCCCTACCCTCTACTCTCCAGCTGGCTACAAGGCCGCCCCTGCTCCCCTCTCCTTTCTTTCTGCTTTCCTCTCCATGCACGCCCAGACCGTAACTGGGCTGGCTGGGTGCCACAGGTACGCCACCGAACTCTGTCCAAACACCCAGAGCTGTCCCTTCCCTCTCCACTCCCCAGCAGCCCAGTGCCCCCAAAGACATTCTTTTTAGAAGGTCCATCTGAGATCCTCTTCCTGCACCTTGCTGCAGGTTAGAGTTGAGTTTGGAGGAGGGTCAGGGCCAAAGGCCCTCTTTGCTGGCCTGGGCTGCCTAGAAGGCGCTTTGGGGAAGTGCGTGTTGACTCACAGACTCCAGGACTTAGCTCTCGAGGAGGCTGGAGTTAATTATTGGTGCCTTACTCCCCAGGCTGCTAAGAATTGGGAAAGAAACCTTTCCGGTCTCCATCCACACAGTCCTGGAATTGATTAGAGAGCACTGGTGATTGTGAGCAAATCTGCAAAGCTTCCATCTTATCCAGATCTGGTACCGTTAAGCGGAGATCTTATCTCAAGCAGATTCAAAATCTCTGACCCTCTTGGGATCTGCCCACCTGGGCGAGGAGTTTCCCTAGCACAGATTTTCTCAGGAGGCACCTCGATTGGGAACCAGACAGCCATGGCAGAGTCTCCTACGGAAAGGCAGAAAACTGGAAGCAGATTGTTTTGTCTTTATTCTAGGAGCTGCTGTCGTGGCTTTTCCCATCTTTCCCTCTTGGCTCTCTGATAGGACTAATCTGAAACGGATTGTACGCAGGGTGTTTAGAACAAACAAGTCCAATTGCAGGGTAGTCGTAAACTGATCCATAGGCAACAAAAGACCTTAGTTCAGGAGTGGGGTGAAAACTGAAGGGGAGGTAGGGCTACTCAGGGAACTCAGCACTTCGCAAATTAACTTCTTTTTATACTTCCTCTCTAATTTTCTTTATTGCATTCTTCTCTAAATTCACAGATATGTCTAAGGAGCAGTCCATTTGGAGAGCGAGCCCTGGATTTGAGTGCTGTCTCTCTTCCACTTTAGTTTCTATGTGCCTTTGGACAAATCACCTAATCTTTCTGGGTTTGGGCTTAATTTTTAAGACATCAATGACATTTTTTTCCTAAGGTCATGGTGAGAATGAAATAGGTAAAGAAGCTTAACAAAATGTTACAATTCTATGTGTTTGTTCTCATAAAGGCTGTTTCTGCGGGGTTGGGATCAGGAGTGCAAGCAGAGGTGGGTGGCACTCAAACAGGAAATGGAAGGTTTTTGAGTTGGTCTTGGTAGGAGCAGAAATTCAGAAGCGTAATAGAGTAATTCCTGATGCAGACACATTTGGGGGTTCAGGCAAGTTCTCATCCTGTAGTTTTTTTTTCTTTTTTTTGAGACAGAGTCTCGCTTTGTCACCCCAGCTAGAGTGTAGTGGCATGATCATAGCTCGCAGCAACCTCAACCTCTTGGGCTCAAGCGATCCCCCTGCCTCAGCCTCCTGAGTAGCTGGGATTACAAAAGCACACACCACCATGCCCAGCTAATTTTTCTATTAATATTTTTTGTAGAGATGGGGTCTCGCTCTTGCTCAGGCTGATCTCAAACTCCTGAGCTCAAGGGATTCTCCCACCTCGGCCTCCCAGAGTGTTAGGATTACAGGCGTGAGCCGGTGCCTGGCCTCATCCTGTAGTTGAATGCACACATGCAAGACGGTTTAAGAACAACAATAAAAAAGCCGTGGTAGGCTGTGCGCGGTGGCTCACGCCTGTAATCCTAGCTCTCTGGGAGGCCGATAGCTGGGCATGATGACACATGCCTGTAGTCCCAGCTACTCGGGAGGCTGAGGCAGGAGGATTGCTTGAGCCCAGGAGTTTGAGGTTGCTGTGAGCTAGGCTGACACCACGGCACTCTAGCCCGGGCAACAAAGTGAGACTCTGTCTCAAAAAAAAAAAAAAAGCCGTGGTGCCCAAATCCTCTACTTCCTTGAAGAAATGCTTCTAGGGATTCGGGCATACTTTTCTGATCTATCCACCAGAATCATGGTGGGCATTAAACACAACTATGAACTCAGCTAAGTAAACTCTGGGGTGGCCTATAGCAATTCCTTTCTGGCATCCTACCTGTAGGAAAAAATCATTGGAGACAGTTTCATGTGTGTTCTTTTTATATTTAAATTTGAACTGGAGCTTGATCTAGTACAGGGATTCTCAATTTTGGCTACATGTTGAAATCATCTGGGGAGATTAAAAAAAAAGTAGTGCTTGGGACCCAGCCCTAGAGATTCTGATTTACTTGGTCCAGGGTATGACTGTCAAGATTTTTAATAGCTCCCAGGTGATGCTGAAGGGCAGCCCGGGGAAAGCACTACTGGTTGAGCGAGGAGCAGTTGGTAACCTTGGTCAAGTTCCTTAACCTCCCTGTACCTCCGTTTTCTCATTTAAAGGACGGTGCTGTGACGGTAATCTAACTCAGTGTTTAGAGGATAAAATGAGTAATACATTGAAAGTGCTTAGAGCGGTGTCTGGTACATAAGTTAGTTGTTATTATTTTTGTTTGTGTTCCTTAAACTTGCCTCACTTTCCCTCCCACCTTTCTTCTCTGTTTCTCTCATTTTCCTGGGTCCCTTTCTATAGCTTTCTGATTCTTTCTCACGCAATCGCTCCCTTCTTCTCAGACTTTTTCTTTTTTTTCCTCCCTTCCAGATGTTTTCCCCTTTCCACTCCTGGGGCTGCACCCTGCTAGAGATTTATTAGGAAAGTCAGCAGGGCCAGCCGAAATTAGAGGCTCGAGCAATGGGCGATTTTAGGAGCTGCTACCAGGGAAGGGGCAGTATGAAACAGATCTTGCAGATGCCTTCACAAACAGATAAGATCACCTGCGGCTAGCACATGTTGCTGGTAGAGTTCTCACTCTGAAGCGGTTAGCATTCTGACACTTCCCTGTTTAAACAATAGTTTTACAATTATAAATGCTTTCTCTACGTCTGATAATAAGATATACGATTTAGCTGGATGGGGGAGGACAACCACAACAATAAAACCAAACCCGGCCAATATTTTCTTTTATCTGTCCATTAAGTAGCTCATCTCAAACACTCAACTCCCACCTACAAAAAGCCAACTCCCAAGCCACAATACAACACAAACCTATCCGGTGACAAGGTGGGTAACCCTTTCCTCTTCGCCGGCTCCAAGCTTGTTCATTTGACAGCACCTCCAGTGAACCGGGCGTGGGCTCCGGTTTATCCCCAGGTCTCTCGGATTGGAAATGGGACTTGAGATTTCTGTCTTGCCCTTGGGAAGTCCTTGTGTCCCTATCTCCCTGCGCCCTGGGGTTAGGGCCCCTTTGTTGGTCTAGTCATTCAAGGTCGCTCTATTTAAGTACAGCCAGGTGGTTTGCACCCCTCCTTTTTGTCAGGACCTGGGGAGCAGTCTGCAGTTCTTCCTGTATACGGAGTGATATGGATACATTCTGGCTCCCTCCTGTCCAAGAAGGGCTATGATCAGGACTGGAAATGAGGGCTGGGATGGGGGTGGGGTAGAGGAAAATGGTGGAGCAGAAATACGAAGGAGAACGATCCTTTCCGAGTCCTTTCGTGGTCCGCCACCACCCTGACACGCTCCCGCCCTTAATCTACCTGGAGGCTCTGCCCTGCGTTGTTCTGGGTAGCAGAAAGAGTAAAGAGGGGAGGAAAGGAGAAGGGAGAACTAAGAACTCCTACAACCTCTAGAAATGGCAGCAACACACCAAAGGCAGTAAGCAAAATAAAAAGTTGCTGAGTATTACTTCTCTGCACACTCCACTCCCGCAGTGTCCTGCTTTCCAATGTCTTTGAGAAGAACTGTGATCTCTAAGTATGACCAGAGGTCCACGGGATTCTGGGAGGGTGGGAACCCACCCGTCAGTCCTGCCTTGCCCTCTCTCCTGGGGGCAGCCGGGCTCCAGCATTCTCTCCTTACTTTGGGGACACCCCCCCTTCCTCCGTATCTCTGGTTTTGTTCTCAATCCACAACTAATCCCCTTAAAGGGAGAGCTGATAAAGGGATTAGCTGATCTTGCCCTAGGGGTATTTATACTGTAATAAGGGATTTTAAGAATGACTATTGGAATTTCAAGCCATGTGCCTGGCAGGATTGAATGAAGCTACTTCAGACTGTATCCTGCAGGGAAAAGGGAACATCAGCATTTACTGTGTCCTTAGCAGGTGGCAGGCACTGTGCCCGAGGCTTCTCGTGTTATTTCGCTTGCTCAGGGTGCCGATAAGGACATTAAAGCTCAGGGAGGTAAATAATGGCCGCAATCACAACTCCAGTAAGAGATGGAGTGGGGCTTTGTGAACTCCCGTCCCTGGGATCCAGAGCTTTCCGCGAGGCCACCCTGCCTCTTCTGCTCTGCTTCTCCGGGAAGCTGGCGAGGCCCTCAGAGCAGCTAGGACCGAGCGATCCCTTAACTACCTGCGTGTGGCCTCTGAGAGGAGTGGCTAGAAGCAGCGCTCGGTTTCATTCTTCCTCACTCGAAGACGATCTGTCTGAAGGTCTCGGTGAGTTGTGCCAGTCTGGAAGGCTGCCTGGGGTCACCCAGAGTTTAAACACACATTGTGAGAGCCCAAAATGATAAAGTGCTCCAAAAAGCAGCCCACTGACTGACTGCCTGAACCTTTTCCAAGACTGCCAGTGTGGGGACAGGATGACTCAGCACTCCATCTGGGGGTGGGGGGCCTGCCTCTTGCCTGGCCACTCGCTGCCACCATCCCAACCTGCCCAGCCCGGGTAGAGGAGGGGACTTTACTTCTCAAACAGTCACAGATAAAGATGCTTCTGTAGTCTACAAACAACAAAAGCCTGTGTGTGTGCGTGCGTGCGTGTGCGTGTGTGCGTGCGTGTGTGTGTGCGTGTGTGTGCGTGTGCGTGTGCGTGCGTGTGTGTGCGCGTGCGTGTGTGTGTGCGCGTGTGTGTGTGTGTGCGTGTGCGTGCGTGCGCGTGTGCGTGTGTGTGCGTGTGTGCGTGCGTGTGTGCGTGCGTGTGTGCGCGTGTGTGTGCGTGTGTGTGTGTACATAAAGTTTATCAGATGATGGTAGGATGTTTCATCTTCTCCCCACCACCCCATCCCCACCCTCAGCTCTCTGGTTTTTAGAATTCAGGCACCAGTTGAGAACTCATAAATATACCTCACTCCTGTCAAACCGTGTCTCTGGGGTTATGAAAATAGTGAAATAATGGGACATTTCTAGATAACTCAAAGTGAGTCCTTATTCAAAGCCATTCTGCCAACCAGTCATGGCAACATGGTGGGAGGGGTGGCCCTTTTAGGGAAGAGCCTCACAAACTATGTAGACACAGCACTGGTGCCCATTAAATATTTCTCCAATTAATATGCAAGTGTTACTACTCTCAAACACGATCACAGCCCAGATTGGGGGCATGAACCATCAATAACACTCTTTGGCTGTCCTGCTCAAGAGAAAGCAGATGTCCTTGTTTATCTGCACTATCACAAGAAGAATCAGAGAAACAACTTTCACCACAAAGGCAGCAGCCTGAGTCTCAGCCAGAAGAACTTCTGCGATGGATAAGGCAGCTAGATGTGTAGCTGGTATGGGAGAGGCAGAAGAAAGTTGGCCTACTGTGGTTCATGGTATTTTTGATATCTAAGTGTTTAAATATTTTGGGCTTTGTCTCCCCCTCAGTTAACTGGTGAAGAAGATGCTAACAGACTAAGAGGGTGTGGAAGCCACTGGGCCACACACACTCAGAGCTCCCTAGGCTGGGGCTTCCTGCAAAAGCATAGGCCCATTCAGGCGCTTACAGTCTGTCTTTTGTTCCAGAGAGAGGATGATGCTTTCCATTTAGAGCTGGGAATACTCTAAAAATTTTGAAGGGCAATTGTGGGATGGGGGAGGAGAGATGGAACACACCCAAACCAGTGTTCCTCAAACTTTGTGTCTGTGGAACACTTGTGTTCTGGGGGTTGGACTGAGGTGCTTCGTTACGACAGCTGAGGAAGTGTTCTTCTGTTTGTGCGTTTCTGACAAACAAGAAGAAATGAAGGTACTGGATGGTATTTTAACAATTTAAAATTCCTCTCATGAATTTTTCTGCAACCACTTATCGATATTAGAACCTGGCATAAGATGGTATCTGATTAAGTAGAAACGTGTTTACTTAATTATTTAAAGTTTATCATTTTGTGCAGAGTTCTGCAAACAGCACCATTATTTCCAGGAGTCCTGCTATCTGAAGACATTTAAGAACCTGACCACCAGTCTTCAGCCTTATCACCAGGCACTAATCCTTCCCCAAGCAATTCTCAAAACCCAGGGTATAATTCTGTTAGGTTAAAATGGTGTCCTATGAAGGACTTTGAATATTAGTAAGTAATATCTGAACTATAACCTGGAAATTCGTAGTTATAATATTTGGAGGCAGTATTGAAATAGTTTTTGATAACTGCCACAGAACTCCAAGTCCAAAGTAATTAATTGAGCTGCTTCTACATCTCAATACACAAAAGGCAGTAGAGTCTAATGGTCAAGTGCACCAGTTTTAAAGTCTGAGAAACCTGGCTCTGAACCTTGGCCTCCCCGATTAGTAGTCTGTGACCTTAGGCAAATTGCTTAACCTATCTAAACTTCTGTTTTCTCCATCTGTAAAATGGGGATAATAAAAGATCATGTAAAGTTACAGGAAAGATGAGACAGATTATGAATGTATATAAAGTGTCTAGTATGTATTCTGACATACAATGAAGTATTCAACAAATGGTATCTATTATTACTATTATTTTAGATTATTATTCATTCAATAAGCATTTATTGAGTAATTTATTCTGGGCCAGTGCTTGTGCTTTGATTCCACTTTAACTCTAGCAAATTAAAAAAATCTTGGCAGTGCACAGTGGCTCATGCCTGTAATCCTAGCTGGGAGGCCAAGGTGCGAGGATCGCTTGAGGTCAGGAGTTCAAGATCAGCCTGAGCAGGAAGGGAGACTCCATCTCTACAAAAAAATAGAAAAATTAGCCAGGTGTGGTGGTGTGCGCCTGTAGTCTCAGCTACTTGAGAGGCTGGGGCAGGAGGATCGCTTGAGCCCAGGAGTCTGAGGTTGCAGTAAGCTATGATGATGCCACTGCACTCTAGCCTGGGCAACAGAGCAAGACCCTGTTTCAAAAAAAGAAAAACATCTATCCGGCCATGACCATGGGTGAGCCACTGAGGCCCCAGGTTACTGACCTGGTAGAACTCGGTGTTATCCAATTGATACAGAATATATCAACTCTTATTTGACATGCAAATGTATAGTTATGAGAACAATCCCTCCTTCTTCTACTCTATTCTTCCTCCCACTCAACAGCAGAAACATCCACAATCGTCCAAGAATGCCGTCCAAAGCTGCTGCATACAGAAGGAACAATGCTGGGCTTGCTGGAGAAAGGAGCGCGCTCCAGGCGGTTTGCATCACCCAGCCAGACTCAAGAGGGCAAAGCAGGCGGCCGGATGACTTGCCATCTGTGGCTGCTGCAGTGATACTTGCAGCTTCTCTGACATTAGGACAGCAGTGGCAACTTGCCTTAAAAAATATATTGTAAAGCCAGTGAATTTCCTCCCCCATATCTTGGAAGTTTAGGAAGAACTGAAATGGATTCCAAACTGTTTTGAATTAACAAAAAGAGCTTTTGCCTGTTGCAGAGTTCCAGCTGGAACTCTCTTCGACTTTTCTTCACCAAGCAGCAAACACTTAAGGGGGCAAAACATCCACTAGGGCGTCCTGGGGCTTGTCAGCTTTGCTGAGATTTACGCTTGGCTTTGGTCACTGGGTAGGCTTTGGGAGTTCGCTGGAGTGGCTGGCGTGATGCTGTGGCGCCAGCTGCAAACCTGCCCTCGCTGGAGGCAGTTTTATTGCTCTTGACGCCAACCAGCCTATCAGTAAGACTGGAGGGTGCAAGGGAAGCTGTTACTTGCCACGGTTACCAGGGGAGCACCTTTTCTGGCTGAGAGGTATGGGCATACCTTAGGGAACACGTGGAAGGGAAAGCAGGTTGCAGCCACCAGCTCAAGAGTGAGTGCGCTGACCAGGCGGCAGAGGGGCGGAGTACCTGGGGTGGCAGTCAGGACACCTGGGTCCCAGTCCTAGTCCCCTGCACACCAGTTGTTAGATCTTACACAAGCTGCCTAAGCCTATGACCCTTGCTTTTCTTTCTATGAAATAAGAATAAAAACATAAGAGCATGTCAGGATCTAAGGAGAGACCAAGTGTTAAAAAGGCCCACAGCACTGAACTTAGGTTTGGTGTTGCTGTTCCTTATTAGTCTAATTCTTACCCTAAGCTCAGCAGGGAGGGAGAGATAGAGGAGGACAACTTAAGGAGAACTAGGTCATCTTTCTCAGCAAGTCTGAGAGCTGAGTGAATAGCAGAGATGCTGAGAACTGGGCAAATCTAAGCACCAGATCAAATGCTATCAGCAGTTTTCGGGGCTGCCGTTCAGGCTCAGGCAGCAGCTCCGGTTTCCCCAGCAAATACTTGGTTGGGTCAAATCAGTTACTTTTATCCAAAAATCCTCTCTTTGGCTCCCCTAGGGACACCTCTCCCTTAATCTCCAGTTCCTTACCACCTCCCTCTTACACGCTGCCCACATCCCTCACCCTGCCCTCGGTCTAGGATCCTAAGAGCCTTCACCAGAACGAAGCCCTTCTGTGGTTCCAAGGCTTGCTCAGAACGGGGCCAACTGCATCGCTGCCAAAAGCACGTCTTTCTGAAACCACTAACGCAACTGATAGACTTCAGAATAAACTGCAGAGGAGAAAATAATCACTCTTGTTAAGACTGGGTAGAATCAGAAATTTGTTTACTGGATCAAGGCCTCTTGCTTACATGAATGTTTTCCCTTTCTGGAAAATCCAGAATGGGAGGAAAAACTAATTGAGAATTTTTCTCTTACTCTAATAAACTACAGTCGGGGATACTGATCTCATCATCTACAGATGACTGCAATCCTGATTGTACCAGAACAGTCTGTGGCCTGGGAAGGGAACAGCTCCTTCCCTGCCCTACACCTGTCAGCCTTTCTGAGGAAGGACGAGAAGAAAATTCCTGTGAGTTGGACACACACGGGGCCAGTTGTTCATTCTTATCTACTGCCTGTTCGTAGGCTTCATCTACAAAAGCCAACTTCAGTTGGGGAAGGATTTGGCTTCTGTGCTATGGAAATCAATGGTAAATTCTGTGTTTTTTTAGGAAGTCTAAAGTTATTCCCAGAGTTTTCATTATAGCCACAGATATAAGATTATTAAAATCTATGGCAGGCTGCTACCTTTAAATTTCTTTCACTGTTGTGAGGTTTAAATGAGATCTGGATATTGGCTACTGTCAAGACAGTTTGCATAAGGCTAAAAGGAACTTCTTTATACAATATCTATATTTAGATGGTACCACGTTATTTTAATTTTTTAATAAGAAACCGAGAGTCCATTAAATGGTACCATTTTTAATTTTCATAATTGAAAGCTGAAGCCTGCAATATCAATTAAATTGAATCAAACATTTCGAGCTATTTCTTGATCAATTAATGAAGTTTTTAAAGGCCCAATGAATCACTGATTTTTAGATCATCTAGCTTGTGAGAAGTCTAGTTAGGGTTAGAAATGGCATCTTTTCTAGACGGAAACACACTGTTGTCTGCCGAACCCATAAAACAGCATTGCTCAGGTTCAAAAGGCCTGGAATTACCACGATTATTTCTTATCTAGACCTTTCCTAGTTAGAAACTGAGCATCTCTGAATGGCTTATTTCAGATGGTTCCCTTAGCATCGATGATGGGAATATAAATGGCTACAAACTTGTATTATATTATACCTATGCATATATTTATCTGCATATATGAGTGTGCAAATAAACATTTTGGTAGGAGAAATAGGACTTCGTTAACCCTATTTTATTCCGAGGGTGAAGACCTTACTTTTCATTTACAACATTCTGTACTCTTTGGATTATAAAATGACCACATATTACTTTTACTAAAAAATAATAAAAAATATTAACAAAGAGTATGTAATGACATGAGAAACTAAGTGGAAAGAATACAGACATGGGATATATAGGCTTAGGAAAAATATTAGAAATACATCAAATGATAATGTATTTTTATATTTTATTAAAAATAAAATGTGCCTTAAAATATTGGCTAAACAATATCTATTTTCTTTCTTTTTTTTTTTTTTTTTTTGAGACAGAGTCTCACTTTCTTGCCCGGGGTGAGTGCCGTGGTGTCAGCCTAGCTCACAGCAACCTCAAACTCCTGGGCTCAAGCGATCCTACTGCCTCAGCCTCCCGAGTAGCTGGGACTACAGGCATGTGCCACCATGCCCGGCTAATTTTTGCTATATGTATTTTTAGCTGTCCAATCAATTTCTTTCTATTTTTGGTAGAGATGAGGTCTCGCTCTTGCTCAGGCTGGTCTCGAACTCCCGAGCTCAGAACGATCCGCCCACCTCGGCCTCCCAGAGAGCTAGGATTACAGGCGTGAGCCACCGCGCCCGGCCAACAATATCTATTTTCTATTATGGTTTTTAAAAACTTAGTATTTTTGTCCCAGTGAACCTCATATATACTGAAATCTCATTCTTTGCTCAAAGATCCCATGGGGTTGAGGATTAATTTAAGTAGATTTGGTCAAGATACTAAATCAAGTCAGACAGTATATTTTTGTTCTATTAAACGTAACACCAAAAGGTTACTTTAAGGTGAATTACAACTTGACGCTGGACTCTTGGCTCCAGAGTTAATCTAAGCCATACTGTTACCTACTTGCACCCTCGTCATTTAAAGGGTAGGGTTTTGCATAGTGTAGAAGTTAAGAGCCTAGACTCTGGAGCCAGATTGCCTGCTTCATAATCCTGGCTCCACTTTTTGCAGCATAACCTTGGCAAGTGAGTGAACCTTTCAGTGCTTTGGTATCCTCATTTGTAAAATGGTACTCACCTCACTGGGTTGTAAGGATTAAATGAATATGTATGAAGTGCTCAGAATGCTGCCGGGCACATAGTAAGTACTAAATAAGTGTTTGCTATTGCTACTGTCATTATTACTAATGCACTACGCACCTGATTTCAGAAGCTTTCTGCTCTCAGTTGGACAGCAAAAGACTACAGAGCGAATCATGCTCTTTATAATACACCGTGCAGTTGCCTGCAGTTTCCCTGACAGGTGAGTTTTTGCAAACAGAAAATATACTGTAGAGTACACATAAAAAGCTCATCTGAAGTCCATTTCAGTATAAAAACTACTGTTTAAAAACAATTTTTATATATAGAGAGATGAAAGTACAACTTTCTTCTACCCAACTTGCAAACATGAGAGAGGCTAATGAAAGTTACATTTAGAGTAAAACCTGGCTTTTGGAGTTGGTTAGTTAGCTCATGTACTTACAAGGCCAGAAATACAACAAATTGCAAAATAATTCAATTTATTTCTCTGCTGTGTGTTCTTTGGTTCAGACTGCCTTCTTAATTACACCAACCACCACACCAAAGGTACTTTAAGGGAAGCTGTCAGAGGATCCTTATATATAGTACATATATAGTCAGTACATATATAGTCCTAATTCCTGGTATCAGGAAAGCAATTCAAAGTAATAGCTTATTGATGGTGAAGCAGAAGTGTAATTTGACTAAAACCACTTAGCAGTACCTTCTCTATCCAAGTGAGCATCATCTTAAGCAAAGTTATATGTGTCACTACTTAAATGAACCAAAGAATGGATTGGCCTTTGGAAAGGAATGAGACAAGGAAGAGAAAAGAAAAAGAAAAAGGAGAAGAGGACATTTGATTTCCATAATTGGATAAGACAGGAAAAAGTATTGTGAGGGATAAAAGAAAAGAGCTTGGGTTACCAGAGCCTTCATACTGCACACCTACGATATGCTTTCTTGGTACAGTATTTTGAGTGTACAGTGAGATTCTCATGGCATTCTGCCATTGGCAGTTTCTGTACGAAAGGTACAGTATAGCGTGAAAAGGAGCACAGACTAACACACTAAGGAAATCCAAAATTCTTTCGGCCATTCCACCACCATCCCACCCTTGTTCATGGAAGATCAAAAGGCAAATCTTACCTCCACTGAGAATAATGACAGCTATAAATATTGCCAAGTCGCTGTCATCTAATTCCAGTGCATTGAACTTCACAGCAAACTCAAACTTGGGCTCCATAAAGTCACCAAAGGGCTTTCGCAGGCTCTTTAGAAACTCCCTTGTCATGAATCCTTGGCCCTCGGATATGAGAACTCCATCTTTATTCATCAAGGAGGCCAGCATCGTGTAAATGATCTCGTGGACGCCATACTTGAGGAGAGTTACTTGGTCATTCAAGTCAAGGTTTACAAAACCAGGAATGCTTTTGGCATACTCCGTGATCTCTTGCACTGCTTCCACGGAGCGAAACTGGCATCCCTGAAAGATGCGGATGGCCACCTCTTTGCTCTGCTCTGTGATGTGTTTGAACTTGATTTTATCTTCTCCCATCATTAAAGAATTCATGTCGTAGATAACAAATGGCTGCAAATAAAACAGAGAACAAGTGGCTGAGTCAGAGGTTTCTACTTCACAGCAAACACCATCCCAGTTCTGAAAATCGTTTCTTTGCATACATTGGCTTTGCTACCTAAAATCTTTAAAGTTGAAGATGCTTAATAATGAGAAAATACTCTTCTTTTATGCATCTTAATTATTTCCTGAAACCAATCATATTTCACCAATTTTGGTCTTCTTTTCCTTGAATTTACAAAGTAACATTTCACCTATGACCGGCTAATTGTTCCAATTTCTTTTGTTTGGATTGTCTTTGTTGATTTTTAAAATGATACAAATTCTATTGTTTATCTTGGCTTTCAATGAAACACATTTTTAACCATCTTTCAATAAAAAACCATTTCATCACTGGCGAGAAGAGCAGAAAAAAATAAAAAATCATTTCAACAACTCAGGGTTGAAAATACCCACTTGCACATAAAGCACCTCTTCAGTTTTAGAGTAAATCTGTTTAGATCACAAATGAAACACAATGTGCATATACTTAACTATAAAAAAATCACTCTGAAAGCAGATTAGAAATATTGAGCAAAGAAAGTGTCTATTTCTTTTTTAATGCTCTGGAAGCTTAAGCTCTTATCTGTTTCAGAAAGAGCAGATGTAGAAGGCCCATGGTACATGCTGCAAAAAGTGGCAAAAGAAAAACAAAAGGATTTTGAAATTGCATTTTAAAGTAAGTCCTTATAGGTCAAATAATCAATAAAATACATGCACCAATTACTCAAATTTGCAATAGGCTGCTTTCAAAAGCAAGTTGTGTTGGTCATGAAATTCTCTCTCTCTTTCCTTTCCTTGCATAAAACTAACAAAAGATTTGTGGTCACTGTGAAATTCTCAAGGCTACTCTGAGAAGGGGCAACATTTTACACAGACTGGATGCACTAAAGTATATAAGGAGATAAACTCAGAATCCTATGCTTGTATATCTGAAAGCACCGGAATAAGAACTGAGGCTCCAGCTTTGGTTCTGTGGTTAACTATGTGACTTACATCATTTACCTTTCCTAGGCCTCAATTTTCTCAATGAGGGAGTGGAAAGAATCAGGGCTTTCTGTTTCTTCTCTGGAGGAGATTCCACTTCCATCCTCAAAAGCAGTGTGTGTGTGCAGGGGGGTGTGAATGTGTGGGGAGGTGCGAGTGTGCACACACAAGTGCACGCACACAGAACATGAAGTCTCTGATGTACTAAAAGTAAAGTTCCTTTTGAGCAGGGATGCTGAGAACTCCCTCCCGAATGGCCAGAGGGAGGTGTCCATGAGTGGCCGCTGTAGCCAGCTTCCAGATCCATTGGTTGGAGATTCTGTTCGTCTCCATAGGAGTCTATGTTTTTCACCAAACTATTAGGTCTGTTCTATACCAGAGGAAATAAAATTCACATTAAGGACTCTTAGATGTTGAACAGATTTCCAGACTTGCACATCACATCATCACCACTTACTGGAGTTACTCCAGCCATTTTTACTTTTGTTACCAAAAATTCACTTCAATTGTATAGTTTAGCAAACTCCAAAAGAGGGTGATGTGGCGACCCAAGAGTAGGTTTGTCACCAGTCTTAATCTTTGGCTCAGGGCTCAGGCAGGTGGCCAAAGTCTACCTCCTATACTGTCTCAGGTGGTTCCAATTCTTCAAGGAGATTGGGACCAAATTGTCCTTACTGTGTTTCTTGGACATTTTGCTTATGTGTGTGTGCGCGTGTATGTGTGTGTGTGTGCATATGTTTATTTTCTTTCTTCTCTTCAGGATTGGTATTATTAATGAGAGACAAAAGAAAGGCAGAGCCAGTCACATCAATTAAAATTTACTGTATTTCCCAGAATGTCAGATTCTGATCATGAAAAAAATTTGAATGGATAATGATGCTTTTACAGAACCTAGGGAAAATGTGTTTTTTATCCTTCAGGTGTTTTATGGTGTATTAAAATTTACATTAATGAAAAAACATTGGCTTTCTTTTCTGCTATGGGAATACGATGGCATGGACACCTGAAAAGACGACCTGCACCTGCAGGAGGACAGACAACACGGATATAAAACCGCCGCCTCTCCACATATGCGGAGACCGTACCCAGGACTGCCCACTTCAACTTTCAGATGGGCTTCCGCTCAACTGCTGGCTTCTTGGCACAGAACATATACACGAAATTCTTTCACCTCCATGGAAGCATTTATCTGGAACTGTGCCCTGATAAATCACCCTGTGACTCTTCCCCTCTACTTCCCCTGTCCCCTCATATGAAGCCCAGGTTCCTGTTTTTGAAACTCTGTGATAGTTGAACACAGGGCACAAAATCCTGCTAATTTTCTCTCCCAATTTAACAACAATGTGACTTTAACCCCTTGGCAATCGATGGTGGTCAGGATTTCCTGGCAGTAAACACTCAAGGACAGGGAGAGGAATCAGCACCCCACCATCATGCCAAACCATTCCAGTTTTTTAAAATCCCTTCAGCATTCTGAAAAGTGGTGAGCTGGCAGAGAATTCTGGGTTTTGACAAGCAAATGAACGCCAGGTGGAGTTTTTTTGTTTTCCCTACTCATACCTGATTATACTGTTTTTGTTGCATTTCTGAAGTCTGCAAAGCCTCCATGTGCATCTGTCAAACTGCAAGAGTGATCCCCAGGCACAGTCTGCCTTTCTTTGCAACCGATTCCCCAGTTCTTAGACTGCAAACAGTTTACTTGCACATGACTGTCACATTCCACAAGGGACTCCTTATCCCCGAACCTAGTGAGAAGACAGCGGCCCGCCTGCTTTACAGACAGCAGAACTCCTAAAACCTCAGTCGAATTTGGCATGTAGAATTTATCTTGAATCGCTAATTTAGCGTTACACTTCGGTACAATTTTCCACGTAAAATGTACTGCACGTCCATGGTCACATTTCTGTGTTTCCTACAAAGGAAAGGGGAGCACGTACCCTTCCAATTAGCTTGTACACTACCGCCTGATGATCTGCTATTACAGGAGGAGCCATTTCATCTTCAAATTTTGTCTTAATGATTTTATACTGTAGTCTAGGGATAATAATGCATTTATCTTGAGACACTACATCAAATGGTTGGACAGTCACCCCTCCTTAAAGAAAGAAAGCTTCACTACAACTAGGACATGAGTGAAGTGGATCCAGGCTTTGTGGGACCTGAAATGTACACAACTGTGAGGCATTCTCTAAGAAACATAATGCAAATTTTGAGAACAAAATTGCTCAGGCCCTTCCCAGAGCGCTGGAAGGGGCTCTGTACAAGGGACCATTAGCCTCACGGTGAATCTGCCTCTGGCCATTACAATGCCAGTACTTCGCATGTATCAGACAGACCTGAAAAAGGTCTGGAGAACGGAATGAAGAAAGCTGCACTTGAACATACAATGTTTTTCCAGGGAAGCAAAATGATTGCTGTAAGGGGAAATACAGTTTAAAGAAATTTTTAAAAATATTTATTTATTAATAGAGACAGGGTCTCACTCTGTGACCCAGGCTGGAGTGCAGTGGCACAATCACAGCCACTGCAACCTCCAGCTCCTGAGTTCAGGTGATCCTCCCACCTTAGCCTCCCAAAGTGCTGAGAGTACAGGCATCAGCCACTGTGCCCAGCCTGATTTTTTTTTTAAAGAGACACATCAAATATAACTTATGATATATTTTGATTTTCAAAAACGGCTCCACATATCAAGGCCAGGGTGGGATTAAGGGTACTGTTTTATATACATGAGTAAATTTAGTTATAGATCTATGACGTGCTTCCTATGTGGAACACAATGATGAAGGGGGAAATGATGAAAACAAATAGAGGAATAACAGTTTACTTGTTTGAGAGGAGAAATAGATCAGTAGAATTCCCTAGTAATCCAATAACATCAGAATTTTAATAATGAGTTATGAAAGGTATTAAACATGAATGCTTCAAGTTTACAGCTCCTTTGGAATAATAAACTAGCAAGCTAAAGGAGAGAAACAAGAAAAAATCAACTCATAAAGCACAGGATGTTCCGGGTGATTTCTCTAATCTGGCAGATTGAGATCAGTGTGGCAGACCAGTCTACCACTCTACCAATCACTTCGTAACCTTGTCAGAGTTAAAACTGGCTCGGAAAAATGTGGGCCTCATCTCATGAGGCTTTCCTGATATTCTTATTTTCCTTAAGGAAGAACACTGAATTCTTAGGTTCTGTCTTCTTCATTTTGTTTCCTTCTTTTTAAGTTCCGATTGACTTTCATCAACTTCGACACACCTGGTTCTCTTCAATTAGCCACAATGGGTGAATGTTAATCCAACATACGCTGGTTTGGTTTTCCTCAACCTCTTTTTGGTTTTTGCCCCCGTTTTTCCTGTTTTCCTCTTATTGAGAACCATGGGACTTATAGAACGTAAGGAGTCTTCAGAAATAATCTGTACCATCATTCTCTAACTATTGAATAAACTGAAGCCACAAGACTTTCCAAAGTCCAAGAGCAATTTATAGCAAACCCTGACTGGAACCAGAGCTCCTGATTCCTGGGTGAGTTCTTTTCCCTTTCTATTGCTTTCTACGCTTTCCCACTTCTTCTTTTTCCTAAGAAAATGACTATTCTGGAATGAATTGGGGCTTTTAACCTGCAGGTCTTATATGCTGGGATCTTGAGGCAGTGCCTTTTGAACTATTGTTTCCCAGAGGTGCTGGTTAAGTGCTGTGTGTGATAGAAGTGAAGTTTGAAAGGCTGTCAAAGGTCATTCTGCTTTCCTGAGTGGTTTAGAGATTTAAGACAAACAAATGAAAACTTAATACAAAGAATTATTCACACTTTAATGAACTAGCATATAATCACAGCTCTTAAAAAATCCTCTATTGCCAGCCAAAAAGTTACTCAGCGGGTAAACAAGGGTATTGGCCAACTGAGTCCAATCATTGGGAAAAAAAAAATCTAAATGTTTTTCTTCTTAACTATATAGAATATTTTTTTAACTTTATTCTCCGAAAGAACATTACTGGTTCAGATCTGTTATATCTTTAGCTATTCCTGACAACCCTGGCAATAAACGAATTATTTTATTAATATTAAGATATAGATTAATGTTTCCAGGAGCCTCACTTTTCTAGCAGCCAAGGAAATAAATCAGCACTACTATCCTGCTCTTTTTTTCTCCTGGAGTCCCTGAGCAGCTTGCCCAATATCCTTCTTCTCAGGGGAGCAAATTCCAGCACAGTCAGGCTTTTCCAGAGACAAAGGGAAAAGAGACCATACTTTGTTTAGCTGGAAATGTAGGATTTAAAAGGGTAGATATCTTTCTAATGGTTTGAGTCACCGGATTTGATAGCCATTGTAAATTTTAGAATGTACAAACTTAAATGGGTACAGAAATATTTTCACAAAAGTTTACATTTCCATATTGGTTTTATTATTCATTAGTTTCATATTTCACACACTATTTAGAATGACCATTTTTCTGCTGGCATTAGTTTGCTCTTGTAATTATAAATACAGTGACTCCACATGTACCTATCGTAAACAACGTGATGCTTTGGAACCCAAAGTCCAATATACTACAAATAAAAAGTTTTATTCCTTATTTGCAGATAGAGTGCAGCCAGAGCTTCACCATCTCTTAGATATGGGGTGAAGAGTTGGCAGGCACACCGAGGGTTTTTCTATTTATTGTTTTATGACAAACCATGGCACTGGAAATGGTTTTGAAAACCACTCTCTGTTTATTTTCATCAACAAACATGGGATCATGTGACAGTGATACACCCAGTGTGATCATCGCACCAGGGTAATAGTCAAACACCAGGAACTTCCAAAGTCCATTCAGTTATCAAACTGCCTTCGTGAACAGAGCGCCCTGGCTCTAGCACACGCACGGTTTCCAGGGCTCAGTAGGATTCCTTAAAGAAGGGTTCGTGGCTGGAACAAGCCACTGAAAGGGAAATAGGTCCTGGGGACAGTCAGTTCCACCCTGAGGATGGCCTATTGCTCCATAAATTTCTTCTCTGGGGATCCATACCCAGTGATTCCATATCCTATCTCTCCCTAGCCCTGAGCCTAAAATTCCCAAGCATTATTCTTAGGCAAGACAATGAAAAGTAAGGCATCATATACCAGATATGATGTTACAGTTGGCAGAAGGGGAGCAGGAGCAGTTAATTTATCTACTGTGAAAGGTACAAGTGGCCCCAGGGAATAAGATACAGGAGAAGGAAGTCTAGCTGGGGAGTGGGGGGAGAGGCCCTGGATGGCCTGGAGACAAGGGTTAAATTGAGCAGTAAGATAAATACAAAAACGGCCTCTTTAATCGAGTCAGTTCCTTTTCCAAAGGTTCTGGGTAACTGGTCATTCTCTATGCTGAGTAGCCTCCCCCAGGCTTGGCCTAACCAACACTGATGACATCAGTCTCAAGCAGGGTGTACAACGAAACCCAAATTGCTCTACTGAACAGACGCAGCCACTTTTGGACACCCCCGTCCTCTCAAGAGTCCACACTTCTGCAAAACTTTGCCTATCAATGCAAATCTTAACTTTCATGAGCCCTGGCCAAGAGATAACATGACACCCCTGAGACAGATGCTATCAAATGAATAACACTACGATGTAGAGAAAGAACAGATCTCTAGTCTCATTGGAAATCACGTTTTGGATTTTTTTCTGTTATATTCATCTCTGAACTATTTCTTTCCACTAGTACTTAATTTGATATTGCAAGATAAGGAGAAAAGAGAATGCCAAACGATTCTAGTTCAGTTTTGTGTCATCAGCAAACGGATTATTTTAATTTGGCCCAGTCTCTCTTTTTCCAGACTCCAACTGGAGGCAATTCTTCCTGTATCCAGATCATGAGTGATGTCCAGCTTTGTGAGCAAATATTGGGCTAGTTAGAAGCCCTTTGTTGAAAGTCCAGAATTTCAAAGGGCACAGGCAATCGTTTTTATTTCAAATTAAGCAAATACAGTTTGAGTAACTATCAGGGGCAAAGCATAGTCCTAGTTATTACAGGGAAAAAGAAAATCACAAACACTTGGCCTCTAAACTTGAGAAGCCTGCGATCAAGCATTCTGTAGCCCTTTCCCCTAAAACAGCTTATTACCTACTTACTCCACAAAGAGCCTCCAATTATCATATTTTTTAACTCAAAGATGTAGAGCCAAGGAGTCAACTGGAGTGAGATTTTAGAGCAATTTACTGTGGTTTTGGGCTCCGCATCCTTCAGTAGCACTGATAAGAGCATGTTGGCCACCAGTGCTGTAAAGCTAAATTCTTCACTACTGGGGCTTTTTTTTTTTTTTTTTTGGTCTCCCTCCTATCTTCCAGGTATCGTTAAATTGACAAGCTTTTCAGCCAGGATTGCAGGATTGACTTGGGAAATGAAGAGAAGGTCAGGAAGCAGTTCCGGCAAGCTAAATGGCCTCAGCCAAAGCTGAAGTGCGCAGTTGCTTCAGGGCACGCTCCCCTTTGGCAATCCTGTCCCACTTCTGGGTCTCCAGTCCTGGTTCCCAGACCTGCTCTCAGCAAGCTATTGTAATCTTCCTTGGAGTGTTACCTTTCTTTGGCCACATCGCTCTAGTTTGTCTTGTATTTTTCTGCCTGGACATAAACGGTTTATTTTCTGTAGTCAAATCAGCTATGCAGAGGTCTTCATTTACTACTGATGTGCTATGTTCCAGTTTCTTCACTGCACAGAGACTCAGCTTTGCTCTCCCCTATGTTCTGCCACCCTGCGTGTGTGGAAGACAGCAGTCCTAGTCAAGGCCCTTTCTGACTTCTGTAATTCAAGAAGAACAACACAGCACAGGAAAAATTTCCCAACTGGGAATATGTTGGGATAGCAGAACCTGGTAAAAAATTCCTGTTGTTCTAAAATCGACAAAAAGAAATCGTACTCGGAAAGTTTTCCCAGAGTAAAGTTTTCCTAGTGTGTGTGTCTCCCTGGCTCACTGCCAGCCAATGGGAAAGACTAGCTTGCAAAAGCAGTGTGGCACGAACGGAGGACCAGGCTAGGAATGCTCTGATCTGGAGGTTAGAAAGCCTGCGTTAATCCTGGCTCTTCCACACGCTTGCTGTGAGATCTTAGGACAAAATGTTTAACCTCCCTGGACTTCAGTTTCCTCATCTTTAAAAAGAAGATAATAATAGAAGCAGTAAGATGGCCGTGTGGCTCAAACCTACTAAACATGTAAGATTTTTTGAAATTGTAAAGAAGTGGATCCAGGTATACTATTGTTAAGGTGTCAAAGACCTCTTTTGAAAATCTGAAAACTCATTGTCCTTATTGGCATGTGGATAGAGATCCCACAGTTTTCTTTTTCTGTTAGCTGAGTCTACTATTACAAAACGGTTTAGTTAAAAGGAAAAAACAGTATCTTGAGATAGTCATCAGAATACATAAAAGGTTAATGTGATTTTCCCAAAAATATATCTGAATGGGTAAAAAGATACATGTATCTGTCAAGTTACTGCACAGCTCTCCTGAAGGTGTTCATTTGATAATAAATGCTTGCATACAAGGGCTTTCATGAGCTGGGGCAGTGTCTTCCAAGTGTGTTCTGCAGTGCTTACTGCCCTAGGAACATTCTGTAGGCATTATTATCAAAGCCAGACCCTGTCTTTAACAACTGAGGTATAGAGACATGATCCAGGTCACACTCAAATCTGATGGCAGAATTGGGACTGGAATCCAGGCATAGTTTTGGTTCGTTTTAATATAATTCCATGTTGCTTTCTCAGCTTCTGGTCAGGGAAGAGTTCTACTTCTTGGAAAACTTGACTCAGTAACAATTATAACCTATTCTGAAATTTCTAGACAGTATCACTCAATGAGCCTTAAGACGTTTGAGAATTCACAGGAGCAGCCCAAGCAGCTCAAGAACCTTGCAGAAGATAAAATTTACATACATAATAAAAGGATGGAGCTTCCAGTTCACTAGCAATAATTAATACAGTACTACAAGGGAAGAAAGGTAATACGATATCTGGAATGTATTTTTACGGCCCATGTTGAACGTCATAAGAGCTAACTCTGGGAGTTCTCCTGAAACGTAAAATAGTGGGACTAAATATCTTTTCCAATCCTAGTTCTGGCCCTTGCCAGAGAAAAGCAGGGCTGCTTGAATGAACATTGTTAGCCAGTTATTTTGATGCCAAGTAAAAGAGACTGATCCCAAAAGAGGGTGGTAGGATGAGGGGGTCTCAGTTCATTCATTAAAGTTAAGATGACCAGTACATTCTTACACTATTCCCAAAGAGTTTATTAGAACTTGAAGGACTTCTTTCCCTTTTCAAAATGTTTACTTATCCTATCTGAAAATGCTTTATGCATTTTAGGCTCTGCCTGCAATATATTAATAGCCAACAGCTGAACAGTATTCTGCATATGCATGTGTAACACAGTAAATCATATACTCAAAGAAAAAAAAAACACAAGAAAACCCCAGCCACCCCCAATGAAGACAGCAGAAGAGAACTAACTGATTTGTCTGTTGTCTTTCCTGTCAAGATGGCCCTCGCCTTTGCTTTGGTCAGCGGAAAGGACTTTATGTATGAGTCGTACAAATGTTTTGCCAGGGCCCGGAGGTCAGCGGACTCTGGGTTCAGCTGGTCGATATCACTGGAGATCTCCGCCAACAGCTTCTCCTTCTCGGCCTGTGGCATCCGCCCAAACCTGATGGCTACAGAGGAAGAGGAATGACAGGATGAATCATTGAATTACTACTGCTCCCAGTGTGCACTGTTCTCTCCCCGGCCCTGGTTCCCACATAATAAAAGCCCCTCCTCCCTCCACCAATCTCAAGTTCTGGTTCCTATCTACCACTTTGCTCATGTTTTTATTTCACAACAGTAGCACATGCTATCAGTAAGATTAAATTGTTCGCTTCTTTAATTTAAAAAAAGTTAATACATGATCCTGCTGGGAAGGTGAAAGAATTTTTAAGAGTTTAGCAGAGGAAGGAAAGTATGTTCACTTAAACATGAAATAACTGAGAACCAACTCCTATTCATCCCTCAAAACCCAATCCAAATGTCACCTTCTTTGTGAGGCTTTCCCTGACTTCTACGAGCAGAGTTAATTATTCCTTACCCTGTACTCCACTAACCCTTAGTATATACTTTAACGACAACAATTTTCACATTGTGCTGTAATTATTTATTTTACATGCCTATTTATCCCACTATAGAACAATGTCCTGAAGATCAGGGGCAGTGTCTTATTTATCTTTGTATCCCCAGCACTTGACATAAGGTCAGGCACTAGAGGGATCAACATGCTTCATGAATTAAAGTAAGAAACTGTACAGAATTCAAAGTTGTACAGACATAGGCTTTGTTCTCAGGGAGTTTGTATGGTCTTTGTTCCTGTTATAAAGAAATACGGATGGTGCTTTATTTCATCTTATTAGGCCAGAAAGTACTTTTACATGTAGTGGACAGAAGCCATAATTATCCCTGACTCTCCAGAATTACCACTTAATGGTGTTTGTCGAAAGACAATATCCTCAACATTTGGCTTCTTGTGGGATAAAGAAGTGTGAAAGAGAAGATAAAAGAAAGAAAGGAAATGAGGAACACCTAAAAGAGGTTGGTAAGGCCTAAGTTGGGGAAAAAATCAAGTGCTTGTATGAAATAACTTTTCAACTCTGATATGTTTGCCTTCCTGTCTACCAATACTATCTGCAAAATAATTATTTTGAGTAATGTGACTTTGGGAGCACACTTTGGACTCTGCATTCTCCAATAATATGAGCATTTGGCTATCATACCCACTATCAATCACCCCATGCACAGCTCCATCCCTACACGCAGCAGCGTGTCATAGTGATGTGTTTTTCTGGTGGTCTCCTTCACTGGGCTGTGCGCTCCTTGGAGACAGAGACTGTGTCATAGTCAACTCTGTCTCTTGCAGTTAGTGGAGCTCAGTCAATGGCTGCTGAATACCAGGATAAATAGATAGATGGTCCTTTGCTGTATGTTATTATGCTAAAAGTAGCATTTCTAACATAAGATGCGAAAGTGCATGAAAACATTTCCATCTGAGTACTTAGTTAATTTTACTCTGGATTTGCCAGAGAAGAAACCAGTCTGTACCCTTGAGTCTCAAATTCATAAATTCATTTCAATTGACCCTAAATAAACTTTATCAGCAATGAATACAACTATTGTGTTACAGAGGCCTCCTTGGAGACCTGGGAGTTGTAACAGAAAGGAAGAGAATCTTACCTCGCAGGATTCCTTTAAATTAAATTAACCTATGTTTAGACACTTTTAGTAAATATATCCGTTGTACGTGACCCCTTCAAATAGATATCTTTAAACAATTGCAAGTTTGGGCTCAGAATCTGTCTCCCTCTTCCCCCGTCTCTTTCTTTTTAGTCCCACAGGGATAGGGAATGGTTGTTCACATACTCAACTACTGATGAGCACCCCCCGCACCCCACCTCTGCACCAGTTTGTTCGGGCCCCTCAGTTACGACCTCGTCACTCCCTGTATTCTCCTCCACAGCACTGATCCCAGTGACCCTCTACAACATTTTCTTCCCTCCTCTGCCAGACAACCTCCACGAAGGCAGCAATTTTGTTCATTATTGTCATCAACCTTAGCACAATGTCTGGCACATGTTAAGTCCTTGTATAATATATTTTGAAATAAAATGAAGAAATAAAACCCCAGATAGTAAATTCCTTCAAAATCCTCTGTGAAGCTGTTTCTGACCACTTTGCTCATTTGCCTCCTTATACAGTTGGCCCCTCGGGTATTCCTGGGTTCCACATGTAAGGAGGAGTCAACCAATTGAATTCAACAGAAAATAAAAAACCTAATAAAAAAATAACACAAATGAAAAAACATAGTATTATAGCTATTTATACAGCATAACATAATATCTAATACATAGTATTAGATATTAATACTATGTATTAGATATTATAAGTAATCTGGAGATGATTTAAAGTACATAGGAGGATGCGTGTTTATATGCAAATACTAGGCCATTTTATATCGGGGACTTGAGCATCTGGGGATTTTGGTATCTGTGGGGGTTGGTAGGGAGGTCCTGGAACCCATCCCCCCAGGATACCGACGGGCGACTGTATTATGTTTAATCCCTGTTCATCAGTAGTTTTCATTTGAGAAGTGAGGAGGTAGGAGAAGCAGAGAATATAAGAATCACTTGGTAACTTTCTAAAATTAAGTGTCTTCCATGGGACACTTTGATAGGCCATCCCTACACCCAATTAGGATTATATCAAAAACTCGGGCTCATGTTGTATGCATACTTTGGTTCATATTATCAAACTATGACTATACTACTATGTTGGTTTATATTGGTTATTCTACTTGAATATAAATTATATGAGATGAGTAACAGGTTTTCTCATCTTTGTTCCTGGGTGTAACAAAATACACATAGTAGATAACATAAATGTTTGATGAACTAAACTCTAAAATATCAAGCTTAAAACAGACAGAAAAGAGATACCATGTACACTGGAAAGTTTGGGAAAGTGATCATGAGAGAAAGCACCAAATAAGAATTATGGTTTATTAAAAGAAGAAGAAATTTTGGTGTAAAACTTGGAGAAAATCATTTATCATGTAACAAAACAGAGACGGTTAGAATCACCAACTATCTGTTGCTTTTGGACTTCAGTTATTTCACAGACCATACAATACCATCTCTTCACTCAGTGAATAATTATTGAGTGATTATCGCGTGCCAGACATTGTTCTAAGTGTTGGTTACATTTTTACAGAGTAGAAACTATAAACATACAAAAAAGTTCACATGCCTAGGAAAGCAATTTTTCCTAATGGGTAATAAAAAAAAGTTAATTTAAAATAAACAAGTAGCCAAAGATAGCCACTTGTTACACATGCTAGTCCTGCTTTTCCATAATCTAACAAAAATAGCCAAAAATAACTTAAAAAAAAATTTTTTTTGAGACAAAGTCTCACTCTGTCGCCCCAGGTAGAGTGCAGTGGAATCATCATAGCTCACTGCAACCTTGAACTCCTGGGCTCAAGCAATCCTCCTGCCTCAGCCTCCAGAGTAGATGGGACTACAGGCCTGTGCCACCACACCTGTAGTTTTCTATTTTTTTATTAGAGGTGGGGTCTCAATCTTGCTCAGGCTGGTCTTGAACTCCTGGACTCAAGCAATCCTCCCACCTCAGCCTCCCAGAGTGCTATAATTACAGGTGTAAGCCACCACGCCTGGCCTAAAAATCATTTTAGAATTAGG
Organism: Avahi laniger; assembly: GCA_963575035.1. NCBI lineage: Eukaryota > Metazoa > Chordata > Mammalia > Primates > Indriidae > Avahi > Avahi laniger. The sequence continues at coordinate 32,773 of CAUYSK010073638.1, read as the reverse complement.
AGATATTAAAGTGAAATCATTCTGCTAGAATCTAAATAAAATGTGAATTTTTATAAGTTGAAGTTCCCCCAAAAGGCTAAATCTAATGTATAAATTATCTGTATTGTTAAATGTCTATGCTCCAGATTAGATTCAATTAACTATTAGTCTAACTAATTAGATGGGTGATTTTAGCATTTTTACACACCAGAAGTTCAAAAAAGGGATGAAAAATACATCCCATTTGGTAGGGCTAAATTTGCATACAACATACAGAAATGTGAAGTTATAGAATAATTAAAAATTTTTATTTATATGCAGTTTTGGGGGGAGGAGGAAATGGGGTCTTGATATATTGCCCAGGCTGGACTTGAACTCCTGAACTCAAGCCTTATCCTCTCACCTCAGCCTCCTGAGTAGGTGGGACTATAGGCATGTGCCACTGTGCCTGGTTTTGCAGTCATTTTTTTAAGGGGGAAAAAGCCAATTTTATCTTGCTGCTTTTGAGTCTCATATAATCATACCTGTCTACCTCATGTGAGGTAATGAAAGGCAGCACAGAAAGAGTTTAGCACAGAGCCCAGCACATGGTAATGCTTAAGAAACACAGCTTTTATTCCTTGTGGATAATGTGGTCTAGGGGCACTATGATTACATTATCAGCTATAGATCAGACAGTAGCCTTGGCATACTGACCTCGCCTACAGATAAAGAACAGACTCTGAAAACCTAATCTATCTGTCTATATCTCTCTGTCTTTAAATTTTTTAGGAAATGGTGTTTTTTAGTTAGTTAGTCTTTTTTTTTGAGACAGAGTCTCACTGTGTTGCCCAGGCTAGAGTGCCGTGGCGTCAGCCTAGCTCACAGCAACCTCAAACTCCTGGGCTCAAGCAAGCCTTCTGCCTCAGCCTCCTGAGTAGCTGGGACTACAGGCACGTGCCACCATACCCGGCTAATTTTTTCTGTATATTTTTAGTTGTCCAATTAATTTCTTTCTATTTTTAGTGGAGGCGGGGTCTCGCTCTTGCTCAGGCTGGTCTCGAACTCCTGAGCTCAAACAATCCTCCTCCCGCCTTAGCCTCCGAGAGTGCTAGGATTATAGGCGTGAGCCACCGCTCCCGGCCTTTAGTTAGTTATTCTTGAACCTCAGTTTCTACCCTTTGAGTGGAGAATCTGAGAACCAAGATGAGGGAAGCTGGATTGTTGTTTCCTGTAAGACTGAAGTTAGAGCTTAGAAATAGAAGATGAACATTCTAGCTTAGGGGTCAGACATATAAAGGCTGAGTGTGTCCATATAAAAGTCTATTTTTTCCAAATCTTCTACTACTGCTGATTAATCTTAAAAGACAGACGGAAAATGCTCCATGTATTACTATAAGTCACTGAGCAAGAACTTCTGGCCTCGCTAGAAGGCAATTGAATTAACATTACATTTTATGTAGTCAGGAAGTCTATTTTCTAGTTTCAGCTCAGTGGCACACTAGCTGTGTGGCTTTAAGAAAATTAATTTCTCTGGCCCTCAATTGTTTTATCTATAGAATGAGGAAGTTAGCAAAGAAGATCACTAAAGTTTCCCTCCTTTAGCTCCAAATTTAGCTCTAAAATTCTACAAATGTCTTTATAGTACTTGAGAATATGCTCTGCTCTTTTTTAAAGCAATATTTGTCTAGTCTTTGAGGCTCTAAAAAAAACAAGACAAGATCTGTCTGTTCTACAGATCTAGCACCTGTCACATAAAGCAACTTCCAGAACACTGGCATTCAGTTTCATATTTGGGATAATTAATCACCTACAGAGAATTCATGTATCTGGATTAAAAAAATCATCAGTATCAGAATCAGTAGGCTTCCTTCAGGAAGACTAGGTTTGATAGAGACTCATTAATTTCTGTTGAAAATATATTAGCATACTGTTACACAACATGGTTTTACTTAGCTGAATGCGGCTCACTACTAGCATATCGCAGACTCGGCACTGAGTATTTAATAATGATATCACTGAACACACAAACTCTGAGCATACGGAATAATCAGATGTCCTGATTTCTGGATCTGAGTATAACACTAAGAAACAATTAATTGATATGTTTCTAAAATGCCTACCTAACTGTAAGAGCATTAGGACAAATGTGCTTAATTATAAAAATTAATTAAAGTAAATTTGCAAAATAATAAATCAATAGAAAATAGAAGAATGAAATAAGATGAGTTTATTAAAAATATTTTTTGTCTTTCCACATTGAAGGCATGAATTTGCCGTCATACCTTATTAGTCAAAGCCATGTCTTATGGTCAATTTTTCCATTTTTTACACGTTTTTTTGCATGTAAACAAGACTCGCACAACACTATTGCTTTTCATATGGCTGTTGTCAATAAGTTAAGCTTTTCCACACCATTCTTTCGTAAGGGAAAAAAAAAGTTGTGCATTTTGAGGTTTTGCAGGATTTGACAATCTACTAGCTATCATTTTCTAGTTCCTCTAAAGTAAAATAAGGAGCAACCTTAGCACTAATATTATTTTTACATAGGGGTATCATTTTCAAATCATTTGTAGAGAACATTTAAACATTTGTCTAAGTTTCTTTCCAAAGCAGAGATGAGCAAAATACCTTATCTTCTAACTCAATCTCCCTGAAGTCTCACCTGACATCATTTAATTCATTCACTGAATACCTGTTTGATGCAAGACTCTGTGCTCCACTCAGACGGGGCTGCGGTGGGGTGCAGGATGACAAGGACATGTCCACAGGGGAGATCAGAAACAGACACAGATTACACACTCTCTGGTGCACCTCTCTTTACTGGCTCCGTGCTGCCCACCTAAGCAGATTCCAGATTCTGAGCCTCGCATTACCTCCTCTTCAAGCTATCTTCCCTTCACCTAAGAACTTCCTAAAAGAGCTGTCTTCACACTATGTCGTCGGTGTTTGCTCACTTTGTATTTACTTCTCGACCCAACGCAGTCTCGCTTTGCCTCATTTGAATTCACTGAAACTGTTCGTAAAAGTCCTGAACGCTTTTCTCATGGCCAGGTCTAAGGGCCTCTTCCAAGTTCTTGATCTGCTTGAGCTCTCCAGCATTCTCCCGGCCTTCAACACTGGGGACCATCTCCACCTCTTATTTAAAAAATTTCTCATCCTTGTTTCTGCTTTTCTCGGTCTCCTATCTCTCTGCCTGCTACTTTCCAGATCTTGTCAATAGTGCCTCCTCCTTAGCTTATATTCTGTTGTTCCCAGTTCGATTTTCTTTCTAACTCACAATAGGTGCTAATGACTCCTGCTCTCTTTTTCCTGAAATTTGGATCCTTACTTTTCACTTCTTCCTATATTCCTTTGTACGTGGGTGCCAGATATCCCAAAAGCACCTCAAACACAATATAAAACCAAATTTTTAATTTTCTCCTCCAAACTGGCTCCCTTCTTAGTTAATTCATTCTATCACCCAAACTAGATATTCTAAACAATCTTTGACGACCTCTCTTCCCTCAGGCAGTTTTATTCATTGATCACTGCTCTGATATTTCTCTCAATTTCCTTCCTTCTCATCCTTCTCAGTGTCTTAGTTCCTAATATGACATTAGTCTTCCGATTCTAGTCTTTTCTCTCTGTAATTTATCCTTTTTACTGTTGTTGCTAGTTTGTTTTTGGGTAATACAGAGCTGATCACTCCCTTGCTTTTTAAGGCTCAGAATGTGATGTGTCTGTCCCAGGAAGGTATAAAACGCAGAAAAGAAAGAGCAGGGAAGCAGAAAAGCCTTATGGAAGGGAGCATTTGAACTGGGCCTTGAATGTCAGGCAGGATTTCAACAGGGAACAGGACACCACCGGCAGAGGTCCGGATGTGCCTAAGCAGAAGGCCTTTTCTCGGAACTGCGAAGAAGAGCACGGTTTGCCTGACAGGTGGGGCAGTGGGCAGGGGTGGGGAGAGGAGGCCGGCTCCACCGTGGTGGTGCTGACGCCACGCGGGGTTGACTGGCGGAGCTGACTGTGTGGCCATGTGCTGCCATGTGCATTAGGGACTGTCACCTTTTCTGAAAGTCAACATTTGGGTAATTTTCCTTTATACCTCAAAGAAGACTAAAGAAAAATAAAGGAATACGTTAACATTTAAATCTATTTGCCATTTCCCCCCTTTTCCCAGTATACGCTAGAGCTGTTGCTTATGCAGCATTGAGAAAACTACCTTAAAAATGCCGAGTGCTGCAAAATTAGTGAAACTATTTTTCTGGATTTTTATGAAGCCACTGAGAGATTATTTTAACGTCGTCAGCTTTTTGTTTTAAATAAAAGAAAAAAAAACCCTGTCATTTATATCATAGGCTATCTTAATCAGCAAAGGTAAGATTACACTAATTTGTGAAAAATATAATTATTATCAAATCTCAATGTTATAGGGAAAACCTGACTGAATGACTCATAAATAAAGTAAGTCAATTCTTCTCTACTTCAGGTTATTTTAAAAAATGTACCTAAGCTGGGTGCAGTGGTGGGTGCCTGTAGTCCCAGCTGCTCAGAAGGCTGAGATGGGAGGATCGCTTGAGCTCAGGAGTTCGGGCCCAGCCTGGGCAACATAGGGAGAACCCATCTTTTAAAAAAATTTAAAATTTTTAAAAATGCAATTATCCTAAACTTATTATTTTATTATTTAGTTCATTTATAAAAAGAAGCTGTGAATGAGCAGGAATTATTTACTAGTCAAAATTCTTAATGACTAAATGATTTCATTAAAAATAAAGAGGACACATTTTAAAAATATGATTAATATCAAGGAACTGACAGGAAGACTTAAAATCAAAATTACTACTTCAAAAAACTATAAAAATTGGCCAGGCGTGGTGGCTCACGCCTGTAATCCTAGCACTCTGGGAGGCCGAGGCGGGAGGATTGTTCGAGCTCAGGAGTTCCAGATCAGCCTGAGCAAGAGCCAGACCCCGTCTCTACTAAAAAAATAGAAAGAAATTAATCGGACAACTAAAAATATATAGAAAAAATTAGCCGGGCATGGTGGCGCATGCCTGTAGTCCCAGCTACTCGGGAGGCTGAGGCAGGAGGATCGCTTGAGCCCAGGAGTATGAGGTTGCTGTGAGCTAGGCTGACACCATGGCACGCTAGCCCTGGCAACAGAGCGAGACTCTGTCTCAAAAAAAAAAAAAGTGTGCAAGTGCCCATTTGACTGCAAGTATTTTTATCAAGATTCCGTAGATACCAGCTTCACTAACAAATAGTAGCTGATGCAGCAATCACTCAGTAAGTTATATGTACCTCTGGGTGGTCTCGGAAGTGGGTATTTATTTCTGCTTTATTTTCATTTTGAGCTTTCCTCTAAAGTGGTGTCTAGACATGGTATTGAATTGATTGTGTTTGAGATGACTCAGGAAGACTTCTGAGCAATCAGTGGGATTAACCCACGGTCTAGAAATGATGGACTGTTACGTGTCCAAAATAATTGGAACATGTGTTTATCTTCATTACTTATAGAAAAACAAAAAATGTGTTTCCAAAGCATACCAGTCAATCCAACACCTGGGTACTTTTCTACCCAATGGTGAAAATGGGTGTTTGAGAAACAACTATGTTTCCAACCAGAAGGATTCTGAAATTACATTCTTCTATAATGTTTAGGCTACAGGTCACAATCAAAATAAAAGTTTCATCCAAAGAGCTTTAACCATACATAACCTAATATACCGTTTACACTTTCTCTTGCCCAGATTGCTTCAGATTTGTACTGTGGAGCCGAGTCACTTTACCCTACAATCATCAAAGTAACTGCCTTCAATTGCTGAGCAATTGATCAGAACATGCACACCTGATTCGGGCATATGAATTACATTTTTATGGCACCGAAACACATAGGTGAAAACTTTTAAATTCAGGCAACTGATGAACCAGGTGCCTACATATTTGGGCAGACTGTAACATTGTCTAGAAGGTACAGAAGAGCTGATTAAAAAGTGAAAAATTCAGTGGGTTTGGTTGTTTGATATAGAATTTTCAAAGTTCAAAGGACACAGTGATCATTTGAATTCAGTGATTGTTGACTAATACTCCTTAGGGCCGTTAGGGTTCCCTGATGGTTACTCCAGAAGCCTCCTTCCAAGCTGTGAGAGCCTGGCAAGGGAGAAGCTAAGTATATCAGATGGACTAAACAGAGACCAAAGAGCAGAAATGAAAGTAACAGAGAATGGAGTCAATCTACTTTGGGGTATGTTCATGGCTTCTTGTGCATACTGAAAACAGCTGGGTGCTGCCTTGGGTATAACACTAGAAGCCTCTTTTGATAACTTAAAAATGTATTCAATAGGAATGAAAACTTTGTTAACTGTTGGCCTCACATTGGCCAAAGCCATGGATTTTAAATAGTGACTATGATGTCCAAGAAAACTTTGCATTTAGAAATGTTTTCTTCATCATAATAGGCAAAACGAATCAAAATCTAGCTGTTGAGTTTGATGTTTTCTTTTTTGTACCGCAAACAAATTCCCATAAAAACCCCAAGAATGGATTTTCTTAGTCATGTTTGGACTATTTTAAGTGTTGAACTGCATGTGTTTCTGATGTCATGACATTTAATGCCTATTTTTTCTTGTCTTTGCTAGAAGAACTGCATACTCCCTATCAAGACTGCCCTCTCCCTAAACAGAGAAAGTTAATTGTTATATGAAGTCAAAAGATTACCTTACTATCAAGTTTACGATCGCTTTCTTTGACTTTTCTGGCAGGAGAAAATTTTACCATCCATACTACATAGGTTGGGCTTTAAATAATATTTGTATATAAACAAAGCAATAAGCAATAAAAGATTTATTTTATGTGAATGTGTATAATGCCTATGAGTAATAGGAAATACATTCTGCATCCACGTGTGCACTGCCTGCTAAGTAACAGGAATTATATTTTACATGAATATGTAAAGTCACTATTTGTTTTTAAAGACAGAAAATAAATAGCGTTAAAGGTGGAACCAACACACTTTCCTAGGCTGTCTCAGTAATAATGACCTCAAAGTCAATGATTTCTTCATAAACATGAAATAAGTTTATTGCAACTTGATTGCATCACCTAAAATATAACCCTTGACTTGAGAACTTGCCCTTAATGCTTTGTGAGGTCTGAAACAAAAAGGAAACTGATGGAATTAAACCAGCAAATTATTTTGCAACCCATGACTGCAGTTGTATACTGCTATACAGCAGATGTAGTCAATTGTTGAGAAAAGTTGGACCAAATTTCCAACCTGTTCAGTATTGTTGATAGCTCTATTCAAAATACATTCTTGTCTTTAGAGGCACTAATAATAATGATACAGATATAAGTCAATAAACTTTTTTAAAGGGTAGGGTATCAATAATTTAGTGATTCCCAAATATCTTGGTTTCCACTGTGAAAACCAAACATCTGCATGATAGAACAAAAATTTAATTTTCTCAGATGCTTTAGAGTCCATATAGATAAAGATAGACTTCAATGATTATCCTCTTACCAGATCAGTTTTGAGAGAGATGAAAGCAAAAGAAAGAAAAAAATAGGCTACCAAATGAAATGAAACTTCAGATTTAATTTGATCACTTAGGCATTTTGTTGTTTCTTGATTCCACTGAAAGAATTGACTAATATTTGGCAAATATAATATCATCATGTTACAATCTAAAATTTGTTTTATAGCCTAGTCAACCAATCAGAACAAATGGTGATGAAGAATTATTTCTTCAAACAGGCCTATCTTCCACGCTTTTACTGAGTTAGTTCTAGAGTTCATGAAAACGTAAGTCCTTCTTGGGTCTTCTACATTATTTCCCTTAGGCTTGATTTTAGATACAGGTTTAAAAAGTAGAAAGTTTTATTTTCTTATGGCATTGAAGTTTTGCAGAACTTTAAAATATTTGCTTTTTCCTTTCCACAACTCTGTATATTCCTTTAAGTCAAGGATAGTGCTATACTCATCTTTGCACAGTAAAGAGCAAAAAATTTTTTTAAAAAGTAAATAAATCTAAATTCTTATATGCCACTTAAAAGTTCTATACCCAGAAATCTTCAGGATTTCCTTAAAGTAGAAAGAAAATACTGATATATAGAAGTATTAATAAAATATAATTCTGTTTTTAATGCTATTAAAGCAACATAAAAATTAATCACAATTATCATTATATGTGTTTGAAAACACAACAGTTTTTTCCATCATCTCCCAGATTTTCAAGTCTCTTCTTCCATCATGGTAGATGCCCAACCGCAAAGAGAAGGATTCCCTACTAAAAGCTTACAAACACTGACATAAAGGAGAAGTGTTTTATTAGCATGCAATATCCTGAATTCTGGCATTTTGTGGGAAAACTGTACATATTTCCAGCAATGGCCCTAGTGTCCACTGACACTATTATGGGAATGATAAAGCATATGGATCTGTGTTCACTTACCATTATGAGACATCCCCACTGCAAGGCATTTCTGAAACCGACAGTACTGACATTTATTTCTACTTTTTTTGTGGATCCGACAGTTAAGATCACACCTATCATAAATAAGCTTCAATCTGATCGTCCTCCGGAAGAAACCCTGAGAAGGGATATAGGAAAAGACACAGTAAATTTTAAGCAGGAACCTGTGACTAAAGGTGTACTGGCCTGGGTATGGGTTCTTGACACAGTTCTGTCCTTAGTGACTTTAGAGAAGTCACTTAACCTCTTTGGAACTCAATTTTATTTGCTACAAAATAGAAAACTAGAGGATCTCCAGCTCCTTTTTTTAGTTCTTAAAACACTTACTGACCACATCCAGCTGATGTCATTGTATCTTGGCTCTGCATTTGGTTTTCAGCACGCTCTAAGAAGTGCTCTGGATTTAATGTAATGCAAATAAACCCCCCTGTAATCAGTTCAGTTCTCTCTCTGCAAATCATTCCAACAGCATGCCCCTGCCTTTATAGCTGTGCTAAGCAGTTTGGCAAAGTTATAATCATTTCATTCTAAAACATGATCAGGGCCAATAAAAATCCACATGTGGATAATTTTTTTGGAATTCTCTATGTTGCATAATTTCCTGCAGAATTCGTTTATTTATTTATGTTGTTGAAAGAGTGCCTCATAATCTTTGTAGCCTACAGACAGAAAGAGATAATAGGAAATAGCATGAGAAATAATAGATAAATCCTCAGAAAATCTACTGCTATCTCAATTATGCCAGTTTGAGGATAATTGCATATTTTGCTATATTTATATCTTTTAGAAAGAACTGGAAAAAATCTACTCAAAAATGTTTCTAACTCCATTTTTGGGGTTCATTATATTCCTATTCATTTCTATTGTATTAATCTCTATGAAACTCAACTGTTAATGCTTTCAAATTTATCTGGCCCTGTTTGGTACAAAAAGCACAGAATTAGTATTGGTTCTGCCACTGACATGCATTTTGACTTTTCCAGATTTCTATCTTGAACTCCAGACGAGTATGCTCTACTGCTTACTTGACACTTTCACTTGGATAACAGCCGTGTCTAACCCAGCATGTCCCCAACTGAATCTGACCCTCTCCTACAAATTCACTTCACTTGCAGCTTTCTCGACCTCAGTGGATGCAGCTCCATCCTCCCAGTTTCTCGAGCCCAAATCCCTGAAGTCACTCCTGACGTCTTCTTTCTCTCCTGTGGAAAGCTCTTTCTCTAAATACATACTTGCCTATATCCCTCATTGTCCTCAAGTTTTGTTCTCATCTCACCTTCTCAACGAGGCCTCCCCACCCTATTTCATACCATGGCCTGGCCCTGCCCCACGGCTCTCCTGGAGCTCTTCATCCACTTTGCTCTAGTTTTTCTTGGTTCCAATAGCACTTGTGACTTTCTAACATGCTACAGAATTTACTTACTATGCCTAAGTGTTTGTTCCCCCCATCCCCCACAGGTTAGTTAAAATTGTGAGCTCCACAGGGGCAGGGATTGTCTCTTATATCCCTGGATGTAACCCAAACACCCATGACAGTGCTCCATTAAAATTTGCTGAATGAATATATAAGTCACTTAACTTCTTCTCTGGACCTCCCCTTTTCCAACTGCGAAATGAGAAAGCACTTCCATCTTCAGCAGTTTGTGATTCTAAACCATGACACGACAAGGCCATGTCAACTCTGTGTTTATCATTTCCTCGCCCTTTAAGAACATACAGTTTTATCATTTAGTATGTAAAACTAAGTAATACATTGTTTAATAATGCTTGCTTTGGGGTTTTACTAAATGGTATACTAAATGTAGTTTTGTGGACTACTCTCTTTTTAAAAAATTTGGTATTAAGTTTCTAAAATTTATCCACTTTTTAGTGAGAAGCTATGATTTATTAATTTTCATAATTATAAAATATCCCATTTTATGACTACACTATAATTTATTAATCTATTAGCATGTTGATGGATGTTTGAATTGTTGCTGATTTTTGCTATTATGAGCAGTGCTTCTATAAATATTCTTGTAAATATTTTACAATGTACATGTATAAGAGTTACCTAGGAATGGAGTTTCTGGATTGTATGTGTGAATGTTAAATTTTACAAGAAAATGCCAAATTGTTTTCCAAAGTGGTTGTATCAGTTTACACTTCCACAAGCAGTTTATGAATGTTCTGGTCTTCTCCTACATGTGTTGTTGTCAGACTTTTCAATTTTTGACAATCTACTATGTGTAAAATAGAATATAAGTATGATTTCAATTTGTATGTCTCTAATTTTTCACTTCCCAGTTTCTAACTATATTTTCCTTAAATTGAATTTTAGACATTTCTAATATATTCTAGATGTTAATTTGTTATCTCTTGTGGATGTTGCAAATATCTTCTCCTCTCTATGACTTAGTATTCTTAAAATGTACTTTTTTACTGTTTTTATTTTTTTCTAACATGTAAACATTTTCATTTCACCCTCATTCTTGCAAGATTACTGGCTACTCAGTTATTTTCTCTTAACACTTTGAATTCCATTATCTTTGTGTATCAGTGTTGCTGTTGAGAAGTCACTTGTCAACTGACTTCCAGGTGATCTTTCTTTTTCTCTTTGGTTGTTTTTATATACTCTGTTTGTCTCTAGTATTCTGCAGTTTTACTGCAGTGTGTTTAGGCATGGATTTCTTTTCATTTATCTTCTTGGACATGCTGTTTCTGCATCCCAGCTCATCAGTACTGGGCTCCAATTAGGTAAGTGTTAGACTTTCTTATCCTAAGCTTTCACATTTTCTGAACTTCTCTTTTATATTTTCCATCTTCTTCTCACTAATTACTCACTAGTATTGATTACAAAAATAAAAATCAGAATAGCAGCCAAATAACACAAAAAATATGTAATTACATGGGCGAAGGTAAACACAAACATTTTTCACCAAAGTTCCTTAGTGAGAACAGTTCTGTGTTTTATTCTTCTACTGATCTGTGAAGAAGACATATCTTTGTCGTAGTCAAACACCCTCTGAACCCTTCAAGAACTAAAAGAGGCTTTAAATGCCAGAGGATCCTGGATGGGCCATATTCTTTAACATGTTGTAGGTCTCATTCTCAGCAATTTTTTTGCTTACCTCTTTCAGTTCAGTAATCCCTTCTTCCGCTGTGTCCAGCGTGCTAACACTTGCATTGAATTTTTATATCAGTGATTATATTTTTAACTTTTAGAAGATTCACTAGGTTTGTTTTCAAAGCTTCCTGGTCATTCCTGACACTCTACTTGTTGTTTGTTCACTGCTGTGATCCTGTCCTCTTTCTTTAAATAATTCACACATAACTGTTCTATATTCTGTTTCAGGCAATCCCAATATTTATCTGCTTTTCCTTGCTAGGGGCAGAGGGGGAAATTTATATCATTTTTTTTGTTTGTTTTTGATGAATGTCATTCAAGGTGATTACTTTCTTATATGCTTGCTGATATTTATTTTGAACTCATTTCTTGACCTTAAAAACTGGGGAATTTAGACCCCCATAGAGTCTAAATTAGAAATTCTTTCCTCCAAAGAGAATTTGCAGATGCTTCTGCTGAAAGCCAGAGGTGCTACTGAGTTATGACTACTTCTGACTCCCTCGAGAATCCCGGCTTCACTCAGAAGCCCTACACTCAGCTCCTCCTCACTGATGATGCAGGAAACTTCCACAGGAATCTGTCTTTAGGGCAGCGCGGCACCTCAGCACCTCTCCAGGCATCTATCAGGAGGAAAACTCTGCCCCTCTAAGTGTGCCTGCAGTTCACAGCTCTGGGCCCAGGATTTGTTTGTTTTGTTTCACTGATGCTGTTTTGGGGAGTTTTCCTTACCTCTTATGAGATCAGCAATATCTCAAAGAATACACTCTATGGAGAATCAGCTGGAAGTTGAAGGCTCTTTCATTCTCAAAACATTCTGAGGACCTTTAGATATTAAAAAAGCATTTTTTTCTTTTTTACTGATTAACAGAAGGCTAATGTATAAACTGTTCTCACTGATAAATGTTGTTGAGAAATTCTGATTTTTGCCATTGTGATCATAAATATTTTATAATATTTCTTGAATTCTTTTCTCATTTTCACTTTTTAAAACTAATATTAGGGGTTTGAAAATGCTGCCTTGCCAGCTGACATTTGGACGGGTCGCAGAACATTCAGTTATTTTGCATGGCTAAGGGAGGAAGGTTTTTTGACAAGAGAATTATGTTAAGTTTAACCCTTAAATGCAGATTTTTTACTTGACTCATCTGATGCCTTTCAAATGTGTAACACGTTCTTTTTGTGATGATTCTAGGTCTTTCAATGTTAAAGGACAATTATTCAAAATATCATTTATGTACTGTATATGTACATAAAATCTTGAACTGAATATATACAGACCCCAGCAAACACCGTGAAACTTGCTTTTGCTTCTTTTTTTTATACTGAGTTCATGATAACCAACTGTCTCCTTGTCATCTGACTCAAGGAATCTAGAGGGAAGATGTAAGGATATTACTGAGTGTTTTTATGTAAAATTACTTATTGATGTGAAGAATGAGGCCAGCTTCTCCCAAATTTCTTCATATTACTGATAAAGAAACACTCTTTAACAACATTCTTCTTTATTATTTCAGAGTTCCTAAAATAATGCATTTTAAACAGCTTATTTTTCTGATCATCACATAGTCTGTTAATTGGTGTGATGGAGATGCATCAGTCACCATTTCAGAAAATTTTTTTGTGTATATATTTATTTTAAATTCTTCACATTTGTCTGTGTGAAAGTGATTCCTATATTTTTTGGTTATCATTTAAAAATTTTTTCCAACCTCTTCTCAACTGCTTACTTTTAACAAAACTTTAGGGGCAATGACACCTACGAGTGGTATTGATTTTACAATGAGATTAAAAGTCCCATGTTGGACCTACGTTCTGTTTTCCCATGAAGTGGTCTGGCCCATAGAAGCTGAATCAATTAGCTATAATTGACAGGTGGGAATAGATTAAAACTCTTCCTGAGATAAGGTCCTATGTAGAAATACAAAAGCAGATTACATTGTATTGAATGGTAGATTACACTTATTTATATCTTTAGGTAAGTCTATGATTCTAAAATGATCTTTCACTAAAGACGTAAAAACAGCATAAAACCTACTAAAGAAAAAATATGTGTCCAATTTATAGGCAATAAGTAAATGATAGCTGTGCAAGCTCTAAAAGTATATATATCTTTCAGTAGCTAAAGGTTTTATTTTATGTAAGTTTGCAATATTAACACACCCAAGAATCTGTCACTATTTCACTTTAATCCAAACCCAATCTATTCATCCCCATCTGTTTGACTGAATTTTGGCAAGAATCACTAATAGAAACCTTTTCCATCTGCACTGTAAAATTGTTTAAGAAGTCCTACCAACATCTGTCTTATGCAATATAACTATTCTTTTAAATCCATAAATTAGTCTGAAGCTTTGTGGTCAACTATATTTTAATTATGGGTAAAATTCACATTCTACTGAAATGGCAAATGTTAAACTGACAAAGCACCTTTCAGAAAATAAATACAGATGAGTTGAACACATTTGCTAACTTCATTTTCCTGGCTTTTAATTGAGTATTGATGACCTAATGAGACATCTTTGATTACTGAAAGCCACTGGTCTAATGTAGCTGTATTCAGAATGTGGCAGGAATTTTGTTTAGTTTCAAAGAAGCAAAAAATGAGTGACTGTATTCCTTTAGATTCAATATCTTATAATGATGGTTCTCAAACCTTTTGGTCTCAGGGCCCCTTCACTCTCCTAAAAATTATTGAAGACTCAAAGAGCTTGTGTTTATGTGGCTGCCTCTACTGATGTTTATCACACTAGACATTAAAACCGAGAAATTATTATGCACAAGAACATAAAAGCAAACATTTCATTAGCCACTAGAGCTATGTCATCAGCCCACATCATGTAGCTTCCAGATACTACAATTATACTCCTGAGAGAATGAGAGTGAAAAAGGTAAACAACCATTTAAATTATGAAAATAGTTTCAACTTCATGGATGCCTTGAAAATGTTTTAGGGACTCCTAGGGGTCCCCAGACCACACTTTGAGAACTGCTGACTTACACTTGGAGAAGCCAGATGATATTGTTGCATTTTTCTTATTCTCATCTTTAAAATGTATATTAATAGATGTCTATTTTCCCTTCCCAAGTGAGATCATTTTCTTTGCATTTTAGTCTAGGAATTTTGTAATTCACACTTTGGATAGGTATGTGAATTACTGCAGGTTGGTATACCATACTATTAATTTCTTCTATTGTTTTTTATTTTAAAAAAATTTTATTTTTAATCTGGGGTAGGTTAAGGATTCCCCTGTATTTTTCAGGTTTTATTAGGTGTTTATTCTCCATCTCTGTCTTCTACTCTTCCTAATCCTAACTTGAAGGCACTTGGATTTCCTTCTCCCTCTTCTCTCTTCTTTTTGCTACTTTTCTCCTTTGTTTGCTTCTATTTTCTAAGTTTTGGTGCCCTCAGAACTTAAATTTATCGCTATAACCAACTATTGACAATGTTTCTGTCTTCCCATTTTCAGTTATTCTCAGTAACGTTAACTCTCCACATATATGTGACTAATAGGATCATGGTGGAATAATTTAAAGGTTCTAGTTTTGGTAAGTGCTGTACCAACTAATAAAAAACAATAACTTATTGTGGAAACTTAACCAATCATGCTGCTTTTATTTATTTATTAACATAAATTATCAACATGACCAAAACTGAATGGTTTCTTCAGTTAAATATGGCTCAGAATTTAGCAACAATTTACTCACTCAAAAATGGTATAAATCCAACTCAATAAAATGACATGCTCTTACTACTTACCGAGATCTTAGATAATTAACTACATATAGTGATTTCATATAAGAGCATACATTTTTTAGCTTGGCTTTAATCACAGAATGAATGGGTTTTAATGTTTTAAATAAAAGCATCTCTTGCCAGGAAGTATTTCAAGGAGTCATTTTGAAATTAAAGACTTTAGTGATGAATGAGACCTTGGGGAGTCAACCTAACAAGTCACTTTACACGAGGGGACGGAGGGACACAGTGTGCATGTCACTGGCTAGTGACTTTGGTAAGTGGCAGAGCTTACTACTAGTTCGTCTCTTTTTATTGTATTAGGTTGGCTTTAGAGCAATAAACGGTTTGTATTGAAGGGAATTTAGAGATCATCTAATTCAACTCTATCATTTTACAGATGCAAAAACTTAGATAGAATATGGTCAAATGATGATCTATGTAAAAGTACCCTGCAAGAGATCTGCTGCCTAGTAAAAACTCAATAAAAATCAGTTCCCTCTTTTGGCTCATCATCCAGTTAGAAACCCAGATGTCCTAACTCTTCCCTAACTGCTGTCCTGTTTCTTTATTCTGAATAAAAAGCTCAACTGAGGCAGTGTTTATTTTATAAGGTAGATATTTATGAATAATTTATTCTGTGCCCTGGAGAATAAAGTAAATTCTATTTTATTCATTGAGTATATTAAAATTGTTTTAAAAGATTGCATATTAAATATGAGTGGATTAACATTATTTTCTTAATAATTAAGCAGCATATTACTGAATGTCTGACTTTTCAAAAATATTCTTTTTCACAAAGAAGGAGGTGAGGACAAACAGCATCTCCTTTTCGAAGCTGTTACACCTGCTCGCCTTCCATAATGCGTGGCTCAAACTGATGCTGGATAAGGAAACACAGACGCTGGTTCTGGAGTCAACGCAGTACGAGGACCTAGGTCTGCTACATGCTAATGACGACCCTGGGCAAGTCTTGCTAATCCATAATTTCTCCATCTGCAATGAGGCCATAAATAAGCTAAACCTCGTAGCACTGCTCTAAAGACTGAATGATACACAGACATAAACAATGTGTCGAACCTTACATATATAAAATATTACACGGTATAGTGAAAAAAACACTAGAGGATTCCGGAAATCTGGGTCCTGGTGCTGGCTTATCACTGTCTTGACACTACACCTTGGAAAAGTCACCTTTTTGTAAAAATCTGCAAGATGCAAGGGTGAAGTTAGATCAGTGTCTCAAAAAACCAATTTGGAGAAAGGGAAGCAGGACAAAGCCATCCTGCTTGTATCAGTTTGCAAATATTCTATCATTTAAAGAAGGGGTTCTGCCAAAAAAAATGTTTGACAATTTTATCTCAATTCCTTGAAAAGTGTTTGCAACCGGAAATGAAATAACAGGTAAAGTTTCAACAGATTCTTTGAAGAATTTTTTTTTTTTTACCTTGCATCCTTCACAAGCATGAACTCCGTAGTGGAACCCAGAAGCTTTATCTCCACACACACGGCATTCAATTGCCATGAGGGAGCTGGAAGGCTCTTCAGGAGGCTTATTGTAGAGCTGAGACTTTTCAGAATAGTAAGGTGGGGATGCAGGCTCCACTTTGATGGCACCTGTGTGTGGAAAATGTGAGAGGATAATTACCACACGAAAAACCACCCTAAAAAGGCAACAGGGCAAGTCACCATAGGACACTTTCATGCCATGTTTTTATTATTTCAGTGTAGAAGTACAATGGACCATGAACAAACACTGGAGTTAAGGCAAGAAAAAGCAGTCTTTGTAATTACAGGCAAGTCACAACATCTCTGAGCCTCACCTGTAAAAATAAAATGGGTTTGGGAACCAAGTCTGTAGTTCTATAACCCCTCGATGCCCTGCAATGCTACAGGTCTAACAGACAACATGTAGGATTTGACACAAGGAAGCTTACTTTGCTAGGAAACGTGATGCGTTTGGCATTCCTCACAATATTAATTATATGTTTTATTTAAATGTTGCATTTTAGAAGTATTTTTAAACCACTCCTGCAAAAGAACATTGCTGTGAAAAGGGCATGGTAGGCCAGCTTGCAGGTACATGAAAAATAAGAGCCCCATTTACCATCAGCGTTGAGTCAAAGGAGGTAGTTTGTAAAATAATCTGATAGAGGGTGGGAGAATCTATAGAAAAGTAAGCCCTACCTTTTACTGGTTACGTTCAGACCCATTACATTTCCATATTAGGCTCTAACTGAAAACCACACAGATAAATATAACCAAGTGTATCTTTATCTAAAAAAAAAACTAGAAATACAGGAAGTTCTTACTTATTGTCAAGTAATGGTTGCCAATTACATAGTGGTGGCTTTGGAAAACCAGTATGTCAGCCCACACAAGATAAAAATCAAGGAAATAGCATCACAGAAATATATTTTATCTTGAAAAGTGCAGCTCTAGTTTTTCTTGAGTCTGATGCTTGATGTTAATGTAGTTAATGGCATGAAGCTTTATCAATAGGCTACAGTGTTAAAATACAAATTTGTGCTGAAAAATAGGTTTCATTATAAACTTCTCCAATGACAGATTAGAAAAAAAATGGACTACAGTAATAGTAATTTATTGATGATGACTTATATAAGGTAACTTGGAACTGTTACCTATTAACTTATAAAGGGCCAAAAGAATTCAAAGTTTGGATGATTAGCCTGAGAAACAATTGGCAAAGGAATAATGCTAGGAAATGCTAAGAAGGAAGAAAACAAGAAAAGAAAGAAAGAAGGGAGGAAGGAAAGAGTGGAGAAAAACAGGAAAGATTGACTTGGGACCATCTTCCTTTTTGGCATATTGTAGACATCTAATATTTCATGAAAAAAAGGATGAATAAATGAATGGTAAATGCCTTCTCTAAAGAGTTTTAGTCTTTGGAACAGTATTTATTCCAGGGTTATTGAGAGATTAGTCTCATTCCAGTCTCAGTAGTCTGAAAAGCGAAAATAAACATCATACTTTGGTACTCTTGGAGTTTCAGGTCATACTTATAATCAGCAATCATTGGGTCTGCTCTTGTGAAAGGGATGTCTTCATAGTGTGGACTAGAAATGCTGGAGAAATCGACAGTGGTGAAGGGCTTGATGTCAAAGGAGTGGGGGTGGTCGTCCATCATGGAAATATCCACGGAGCTGATCCCAAAGTTGGTGGGCCAAAAGGGCATCTCTGTGTCCACCATGGTAATTTCTGAAAGGGAGGAAAAAAAAGAGTAGCTATGAAGTTAAGTCCTGGAGAACAGAGCAATCTTCTAAAGACATATAGAAAGGGAAGTGAAAGTCTTTGATAAAGTAATCTCATCTAGGTTATCACAATGAGAAGGAACATAACCACCTTTTTAGTGCTGCCTGGCTTGTTTTACAGTAGGAAGGTAGTCACTCAGCCCTTGCTGGGTATCACAGTAGAGAGCCCTATAACGGTACAGGTGCAAATAGTATGTTCATGTACATGTCCTGCCAACAGCCCTGCTCTCATTATCTTCTACAAAAGATCATCAACTGAGTCTGCTAATGATTGATTTTATTTATTTAAGTTTTTTCCCAAGTTTATTGAGGTATAATAGACAAATAAAAATTTTTATATTTAAGGTATACCATATGATACTTTAATACACTGTAAAATGATTACCATAATCAAGCTAATTAACATATTCATCACTTCACACAGTTACCTTTGTGTATGTGTGTGTGTGTGTGTGCGTGTGCAGAACACTGAAGACCTATTCTCTCAGCAGTTTCAGGTATATGATACAGTATTATTAACCACATCACTTTGCTGTATACGAGGTCTCCAGAACTTATTTATCCTGCATAACCGAACTTCGGCCAACATCCTCCCATTTCCCCACCCTCCAGCCCCTGGAAACCACCATTTTACTTCTGCTTCCATGAGTTCAACGCTTTTAGATTCCACATATAAGTGAATTCATGTAGTATTCGTCTTTCTGTGCCTGGCTTATTTCCCTTAGCCTAATGTGCTCTAGGTTCATCTGTGTTGTCCCAAATGACAAGATTTCCTTCTTTTGTAAGGCAGAATAATATTCCATTGTGTATGTGTGTACGTATATATAAATACACTAATTTTTTTATCCATTTATTCATCAACAGATGCTTAGGTTGATTTCATATTTTGGCTATTATGAATAATGCTGTGATGAAATGGGAGAGCAGACAGCTCTTCAACATACTGATTTCATTTCATTTGGATATATACCCAGAAGTGGGATTACTGGATCATACGGTAGTTCCATCTTTAGTTTTTGAAGAACCTCCATTCTGTTTTCAATAATGACTGTGTCAATTTACATTCCCACCAACATAAAGGTTCCCTCTTATCCAAACCCTCGTTAACACTTGTTATCTTTCGAGTTTTTGATAATCAGTTTAAGGTGATATCTCATTGTGGTTTTGATTTGCATTTCCATGACGAGTGGTAGTGTTGCGTACCTTTTTATATACCTTCTTCGGGAAAATGTCTATTCAGGGCCTTTGCCCATTTTTTTAACTGAGTTATTTGTTTTCTTGCTTTGAGTTGGTTGAGTTTCTTATATATTTTGGACATTAACCATTATCAGATGTACAGTTTGCAAATATTTTCTCCCATTCTGTAGGTTGTCTCTCTACTCTGTTGATTATTTTCTTTGCTGTGCAGAACCATTTTAGTTTGATGCAATCTGTTAATGATTGTTTTTAAAAAGCACAGAGTTCTAGGAAAGTTTTACTCTCTTGAAATTAGAGACTCCAGAAAATTTTCTCTTTAGGATGCAAATTTTGCTATTCCACTCTGTTTTTAATGCTTTTGTGTAGGAGAAAAGTTGGCAAATTAAATTTAGGTAAATGAATTTATTCTTTAACTGCATTCTAAAATAATTTTGTTCTTAAAGTAATACTAAAATAATTTTTTTTTAAAAGGAAGGTCCCTTCTGTACCATGAAAAATCACTCAAATATTTATCTTTTCTATGTATACAGCTTTTCTTAAAGAGGAGAGAGTTTCCCGACATTGAGAACAGAAAGGTTAGAGATACACGGAAACATTACATTAAACCTGAGAGAATGTCAAAATCAGAATCTGGCCCAGCATCAATTTTAACCCCCCTCCTCCACAAAAATAAAATAGAGATGGAAACAAGAAAATATATAAAAGACAAAGAGAAAAACACTTACATGGATTCTAAAGCCACAGAATAACCAGTTTCGTGAACTGTCTGCCCAGGATGATACATGCTACATGCATTTTTCTAAATATGATCTGTTGTCACAGTATGTGCAACAAAACCCTGACCAGTTTTGGTTCTAAGTACGTCATGTGAACTTGTGAGCCACTGAGTGTGTAGACTTTAAAACTTTATGCAATAAGTACCTGTCTGACTCAGTGTACATGAAATCAGTTCATTATTCAAAGTGGTGCCAAAAAAGCAGTCACCAAGTATTTTAAACGTTAACTCTAAGGCCAAAAACAGTGGAGGGAGCTGACAGTGGAGACAAAGGGATGAGCTGCCCAGACACTCCAGGGCTCCTGAAGTCATGGGCTCATCTGTCTCGCTTGCACTCGAATCGCCACCAGCGAACAGGGGTTTGTCTCACAGTAGGTGCTCATTACATATTTATTTATTTAAATACTAACTAAATGGATGACTACATGAGTTGGCTGTGAAATTTTAGTACAGGGGCAGGGGAAGAAGGGGGACAAGCTGATACTTATTCGAGTACCTCCCATGTGCTGGGCACATCCTACCGTTTATTCTATGTAATCTGAGATATTATCCCGACTTTACAGTTAAGGAAGCTAGGATGTGGGTACCGTGACTTGCCCAAGCTCCACTAGCTAGAAAGTAGAAAATCCAAACTCAAGATTGACCCAGAAACCCTAACCTGTATATATTCCTTTTACTCTGTCATTTGTGGAGGAAGGGCCATGCTCCTAGGGTTCTCTGGGAATGGGACTCTTGCTTTTTCCCAACAAGCAGACAGCTAAAAAATTTGCTCTCAGTGACTAACTCTTACAGGAGATTAAAGATTTCAGTCATGGTATTCAGAAGAAAAATGAAATGTCTGGGAAATACTAATAAGGAGACTAGTCCTGTGAATGTGTTCCCGTGGTTTCAAGAGGATTCCTTAGGCACCATTTGCGTCCACAAGTCTGAATATCTACGTAAACAAGTTCCCAAACAACCGTAAGGTATCTGTGTTGTAGTGTAAACACTGCACACCAAAAAGAGGAATGTGTATTGGTGATAGAGTAAAGGTCATACTGGGCCTCAATGACATCCAGAAAGAAGTCTGTGCTCCTAATGACAGGGACACCCATCCAACTGTGTCCTTTGTTTCAAGATTCATCTGGACCTACCAAGCCCAGGTCCCTCCATTTATTTTGTCTATCTCCTCAGCAGGTTTAATTTTCGTCTCTCTATTTTTTTCTTAGTATAACTTACTTTCATATTAAAGTGTATTTCTCTTGTTTATATTGTAATATCCACACGGGTGGTTTTATCAACTATTTCTCACTAGGACTGTTGCAAAGTCTTCCATATACAAAACAAAGGTTGACCAAGTGAGTTAAAAGTAGTGTATATACCTCTGCCTGAGTACTGGGAAATGAAAATGAGGATGAAAAAATTTCTGGGTTGCCGGAGAAATTGGTCACTCATCATGTTACTGGTTTAATTTTGTTTTGTTTCATTTTTAATACTGAACTTCAATCACCCCTGCCAATCGAAGCCATGCTTCTTAATACAGGAATCATATCTCTAGGGTTCATCTATTGTCTTGAGGAGTTTTGGGGAAAATTTTAAAGATAAAATAGTCACTTATGTGTTAAGGAATAGAATGAAAAGTTCATGTAATTTTTAAGGTATAACATAAAATTCCTATAAAAAATATACTTGCGGTATATTTTATGGCTAAAATTTTGGATGCGTTTTTTTTCTGTTTTGTTTTGTTTTTAATAACAGCCCTTTTTTTAAAGAATAGTTTTAGGTTTACATAAAAATTGAGCAGAAATTACAGTTCCCATATATGCCTCCCCTCTTCTACCCACCCACAAACAATTTCCTCTATTAGTAACATCTACACTAGTGTGGTGTACTTGTTACAACTGATGAACTAACATTGACACACTGTTACTAACTAAAATCCATAGTTTACATTAGGGTTCCCTCTTGGTGTATTAAGTTCTGTGGGTTTTGACAAATGCGTAATGTCATACATCTGCCACCACAGTATTAGACAGAATAGTTTCATGGCCCTAAACATCCCCTGTGCTCCAGGAAGGAATGCTGTATTTTATTGTCTTCTACTATTAAGGGCATATGGTGGAAAAGCCAGAAAAACATTGAACTATACAATAAATTAAAATGTTTTAGCTTGGCATTCAAACCCCTCCTCAACACAGCTCTAACTTACTTTTTCAGTCTTATTTTTCAGAGGTTATCCCAGACCTCATTCCTATTCTTGGCATATCTTCCGGTTGGGCATATCGTATTACTTGCCCAGGTTAAACATGCCCTGCACCTTCTGGTCTGCTCCTCTCTGTTCGTGCAGTTTCCCGCGGCTGCTGTATCTTCTTACCTCGCATCTCGTCATGTCACAAGCCTACTTGTCTTTCAAATCCAGTCCAAATGCCACTTTCTCCATGAATCCTCCAACTTAAAAACATTCTCTGTACTCCCACAGCACTTTGTACCTCTCCTTTACCTTGGATATAATTATTTGGATAAATATCTCTGCCATTTGATTTCTAGTTTGGAGCAAAGGGACAGCATCTTACTATTCTGTTTTCCCTTTAGTCTTTATGTACAGTTGTTTTTTACTAAATTCTTGCCATTTGAATAACCATATTTTATGGAGAAGAGTAGAATGAGTTTTCATTTTGCTGTCAAAGATGGAAAAACAAAGATACTTTCTCAACAGTTTAGTTTTGCTAAGACTTAAGTTCCCACGAAAGATGTTAGTCTTCAATATTATAAATAAAATACAATCTAAGCTATAGCCCCTACCCTCAACAATGTATACTCAGTTTTTCTCTCTTGTTGATTATAAGGAGGAAGATTAGGGTCTTATAGGATTTTCTTATTTTTCTAAGTAGAAAGGACAAAGTAAGAAATACAGCTTGCCTCTTCACCTCTATGAAAACATTGCCCAAACATACATTTTCCTTTCTCCCTTCCCCTTCTCCCTCTGCTTTTATTCTGGGACACCTTGACCTAAACAACAGTACTGCATGGACCACAGTTACTGGGAGACACCGTGGTTCCCTAGACATTTTATTTTGTTTTGACTTAGAGATGGGTCCAGGAAGCCTGCTTCTAATTTTGTCTCTAGAAAACATAAGCTACTGTTTCTGCCAAGCTGTAAGTTGAGTAGGTGTTTTTTGTTACTCTGTGCAATTACCCATGAAAGAACAAATGAACAAAATATTTGCATGAACAACAGCCCTTCTCAGGAATAAGTAAGTGTCTTAACTTTCCAGCTGGGTGACACGGAGTTGTGTTGCATCAGGGTACATCAATTTCACAACCTTTAGTGTGTTTCAAGCAGGCAAAGTCTTTAGGCAGACCTAAGCAAGGACATGGATTTGTGCCATTTGTCTAAGACCTTCAAACTTGGCTTTAAACTCTATTACAGTCAATGAGAAGACTTTTTTCATAATACTCCAGAGTATAATGTATTTCAAACAAAAATACAATCAATTTCATGCAAAAATAAAGTAACTTCTTTAATCTGATAGGCATTATTTGGGAATATGTAAGTGGATCAGAAAAGTTGCTAAATTATAAAATCAAACCCCAGAACTATATAATTTACCTTTGGGGTTTGATGTTGTCCCTTATGAAGAAGGAAAAAAAACCTATTATTAGAATAGCTGGGGAAATGCTGCATCTCTTAGTATTTACATTAGCTAATATTAACAGAATCCTAAACCTTTGCTATGGATTCTCACAAATACTCTGCTTGGGTTATATCATTTCATCCTCACAACAGCCCTATGAAGTAGGTATATTTAAAATTCACCTTAAAGAAGGGGAAACTGAGGCACAGACCTGGAAGCGAGTCACTGGCCTAAGAGCACACGGTGACTAAGCAGCAGAGTGGAGCCGGTGCTGACCCAGACGCTCTGAAGCTCCACGGCCCACACACGTACTTTCTAAACTGAACACTGGTTGGAAAAACACATCTCTTCCTGATCTCCAGTTCTATATTAAACAATCATGAATTTCAGCATACCTTCACTGAACACCGATGATGTGCCCGGTGGCAGAGGGGGCTGAGATATACTGTGAGGAGTAGCTGCGAGGGAAAGTTTCATCAGAGAAATGTGTAAAGATGGGCAACAAGAGTATGTACTTGAAAAGCCTTTCATCAATTCTCTAACACTTAGCAGCTTTGTTGGAAATGACTTTAAAGAGACACTTAACCACTGATTTGTCAATCTCTTCTCACTTGTTTCAGTTTAACGTCATGGTGCTCACAACTACAGTTCCAACTTGCTTATCCAGCCCCTCCTGACTGATTCATGCAGATCACTCTGCAGGGCAACTGACCTGAGAATTTCTGAATTTCTCTCCCATCAGGATAGCTGACACTGGAGACGAAAAGCATCCAGAAATATTAGAGCAGAAAAGGCCTTTATGAGATAGATCATCTAAGTTCCTCATTTGACAGATGAAGAAAATGAGGCACAGTGATTTGTCCACGGATGTCCAGGGCATGAGCAGCTGAGGGAAGGAGAGCCAGCCCCTCCGTCTCCCGGCCTGGCGTTCTCAGTACTGCACTATCAAGTTGTTGCTATGCGGAAATATGTTGAAAAAGGCACTTTTAACCTATGCCGATTTTCACAGGCCCAATTTTTTTGGCCTTAATTAATGTCTATGAATGACATCAAACTTATGAAGGAAAAAAGTCTCATGTAAGAAACCATCTACCAGGTGGTATATTTTAACAGAACTCAATGCAGAAGAAATAAATCTGGATCAGAATTTGTTTCTAACAAAAATAATAAACTCTGAATTAATCAAAAGGTTTAGGAAACAGTCTCGAACAGTCTAATAAAGTGATCATGAGATTGGTCTGAGTTTTTACATAATAAATACAGATATACATATTTTCTTTGTCTTTTGCAGGTTGCCGTTCTGAATATTAACAGTAAAGAAAGATGAGAACAGTCTCGTGTTAGATGTCCTGGGTTCAACTCCTACCCTATTGGTTGGCAGTTTTGTGATCTCTTTTTCATCCCCAATATTAATATTATTAATTTACCTAATTATCTGCACTATTAATACTGCCTATCTCATAGAGTTGTGAGGATTAAATTAGATAATTTAATTAACTTAGATAATTTAATTTAATAAGCGCAAGTAGCAATGGGCTGGATACTTAATAAGTTCTCAGTAAGTATAATAATTACTATTAGTGGTAATTTTTGTTCACATTAGTAACCAGAGTACTACAGTCCTATAAAAGGTGGGCTAAATGCCTCCACCACTACCACTAGGGTACAGGAAGAGGAAGAAACGCCAGCAAAGTCCTATTGTTCAAACAGGACCACGCCTAAAACAGATGTCCTGTTTTAAAGACCTCTGGAAAAGGAGAGTCCACAGCTCCTCTGGTTACTCATTCCAACGCTTAATTGCTCTCTGTAGCCAGGAAAGTCTATGTCTTATCTGGCATTTCCCCAAGTGTGCTATACATATGTTAATGATGTTCCTTTAAAAATAATTTAAAAAAAAATCTGATGGTGAAGTAAATTCAGGAAATGCTAGATTAAGTGAGGTTAAATAGGTTTACTGCAAGACTTCAGACTAATACGGTAATCATTCCCGAGAAGATACAAAAGTGGGGGGAGACACAGCATGCAATATTTGAGGAGGTATTTGATGGAATATAGTTTGTGAAATGATGATATAACCTATGTTGGAGTTTGCAACTATCTTTTTTTTCCATTTCCTGAACATATAGTTATCATCCTCTGCACATTTACCCTTTACCATATGTACTTGAGAAGTATTCTTGAGTTGTCCTTCAGTTTTTCCTTAACTTTAGAAAGTCTAAAGCCAAGGATTTATGTTAGTTGAAACAACAACAAAACCCAAGAAGAGAAAGGATTTCTGAAACCACACAGAAAGGAATCACTGTGAAGATGAATGCCCTATGTACAGAGACTATCTACTTTCAGACAGGGTGGAAAAATTCCCATTTATAGGACCAGGAATCAGAATGACATTGGACTTCTCAACAGTAACACTGGAAGCTAGAAAATCAACAGAACAATTTTTTTTTTTCAAAATTCAGAGAAAAAAATTATTCCAACTTAGAATTT
This sequence comes from Avahi laniger, assembly GCA_963575035.1. Lineage (NCBI taxonomy): Eukaryota > Metazoa > Chordata > Mammalia > Primates > Indriidae > Avahi > Avahi laniger. Next base: position 6,175 of record CAUYSK010073638.1, on the reverse strand, counting down.
TATACTCAGCCAAACCATCAATCAAGTATAAGAGTAGAATAAAGACATATTCAGAAATATAAGGTTACCTCCCCTGTACTCTTTCCTGGAGTTCTCTACCAGAACAAAGAAAGGGAAACTATGGGATCCAGGAAACAAATGTAAACACAGAAGAGAGGTGAAAGGAAGTCCCAGGACAACAGACAGAGAGTGGCCTAGAGAGAAGGCAGCAGCAGGAAGAAGAATGCCAGGTGGGATCACCTGGGAAAGCAGAACACCTGGGGATCCCCAGAGAAACCAGAATATCTGATATATCTGACCACTTGGAGAGGAGTTTTTATTAACTGTCAGAGAGTTCACGGATGAATTAGTGATGAGTTACATACACAAGGAACAACAAAAAGGAGCCGTTACAAAGTGAAAAAAAATTAACTCCAGAAGAACAAATGAGTATACAGGACAGGAAGTAGCATGTAGCAGGCTGCTTGGCTCCACTATAAGGAGTACTTTCAAAGTTTTTACAGTGTAACCACAGACAACTGATTTCACCCCAAACTACAAGTACCTACATTGTGAAGGTGAGGGAAGGAGAAGTGTGTGTTTTACGAAAGGGAGTGTGGTAGTAAAAGGGCTAAATCCTTATCTCCTACAGTGGGAAGTCGATGGATGATGAACACAATTTTAAAAGCAGTATGAGCATGTAATTCTAAAGATACGAAGGTAAATATCTGAAAGAGTTAAAAGCATTGCCTTTGAGGAGTAGGAAGTAGCTGTGGGACTGAGGATCTCTGCTCTTCCTTGAAAGCTTTGTACTATCTGACTTTTAAAATTATGTACAAGTTTTACTTTGATAAAAGTAAAAATTAAGAAAAAGTTAAATATCTTTTCCTTGTGATACTTTTCCATGATTTTACCTGAGGGAGTAAATCTATTCCTTGTGTGTATGTCCCAGTCCTCTTAAAAGGAATTATCATGCAATCATCTGGAAAAGTAGAAAAAATTTCATTTCAAGTAAAATGAAGGAAAATCAGAAAATAGTTCTGATACTTGACCAAGAGATGGCTGTTCTTTTGACTCAAGCATTTAAAAAATAACTTTTACCAATTCACTTCTTTTTCTTCATGTAGTACACAGGGTTTTGCTTAGTAAAGGAGAAAAAAGGCTCTGGAACCCATTAGCAGAAGTATAATTTAATAATAATAGCTAATAGTTTTTAAGCACTAATTAAAAATAGTCCTATGGGTTATATATAATTATTACTATCATCTAAAAGATTTTAAAATTAGACATAAAAGGGCTAAATGATTTGCTCAATGTTATACAACTAATAGGTACAAAAGCCGGGGTGTACATTCTGTTGTAGTTTCTCTGAATACAGAATCCCTTATTTTGGACAATGTGAATTAAGAAAAGGATTAGAAATAAATTTTTTGGTGTGTCATTTGCTTCTTCAAGAAAATATATTTTCATTCTTCTGTCTACTTAGACTATATTAAAAACCAAATTCAATGTGTCTATGGTTTGATTTCCCATTGATAGCTTTGGCAAAAGTCAAAATATTCCAGTATGTATCTGTTTATGTACATTTCTTTGTAATAAGCCAGAAGGCTTCATAGCAAATTTTCAAATTCAGATCAACAAAGGGTATATCACCATCTTTAGAGGAGAACATGGTCATTAATGCTTTTTAAAGTTCGTTTTCTCTTGTGTGGGCCACATCCTGTTTAGATAGCTTGCTTACGCTAGTCCTGAGATATCACATAACAGCATCGTGCTCTCATTCGTACTCACCATCTCTGCTTCCTCAGCAGAGATTCATTATGGTCAAACTAGCTCAAGCTTGGTTCTTCTGCTAAAACTACCTTCATGTATTTCTAAAGGGAGATGTTACTAATAATCTATTAATAATTATGACTAAGGCTAAATCTGCTGAACGGTGTCTCTGGCTTAGTTGAAATTCCTACTTTGCCTAGCACATATCAACAGCAATGAAGAATGGTGCTTATTTAGAAATGAAAGAGGAGATATCACTACAGATCTCATGGACATTAAAAGGAGAATAAAGGAATACTCTGAATAACTCCGTGCCCACAAATTCAATAACCTAAATGAAATGAACTCATTCCTTGAAAGACACAATCTATCAAAACTTAAACAAGAGGAAATATACAAATTGAATAGGCCTATCTATATTTATGAAATAAATTGAATCAATAATTAATAACCTTCCAAAACAGAAAGCACCAGACCAAGAGGGGTTCAATGGTAAATTCTATCAAATATTTAAGGATGAAATTATATCAATTCTCAACAGTATTTTTCAGAATATAAAAGCAGAGGAAATACTTCCTAACTCATTCTATGAGGCCAGCATTACCCTAAACTAAATCAAAACAGATATTATAAGAAAAAAAACTATAGACCAATATCTCTAATGAACATAGATGCAAAAATCCTCAACAATATATTAGCAAATTGAATCTAATAATGTAGTAAAAGAATTACACACCATGGCCAAGTGAGATTTTTCCTAGGTATGCAAGACTGGTTCAATATTAGAAAATTAATGAATGTACTCCATTGTATCAATAGGCTAAAGAAGAAAAGTCACATGATCACATCAATAGATGCAGAACAAGAATTTGGCAAAAAAATCCAACATCCATTCATGATAAAAACTCTCAGAAAATTAGGAACAGAAGGAAAACTCCTCAGCTTGACAAAGAATATCTACAAAAAACCTACAGCTAACATCATAATGATGAGAAACTCAAGCTTTCCCACTAAGATCCGGAACAAGGCAAGGACATCCCCTATCATGACTGGTTTTTGACATCATACTAACAGTCTTAGCTAATGTAATAAACCAAGAAAAGGAAACAAAAGGGATACAGATTGGGAAGGCAGAAATAAAACTGGCTTTGTTTGCAAATGACATGATGATCTACCAAAATATCCGAAAGAACAGACAAAAAAATCTCCTGAAGCTATTAAGTGATTATAGCAAGCTGGCAGGATACAAGGCTAATATATAAGTCAATTGTTTTCCTATATACCACCAATGAAAGAGTGGAATTTGAAATTAAAATCACATTACCACTTATATTAGCATGCCCTCCAAATGAAACACTTAGGTATAAATCTAACAACATATATAAAAAATTTATATGAGAAAAACTACAAAACTCTGATGAAAGATATCAAACTGAATAAGCAAAGAAATGTTCCATGTTCATAGATAGGAAGACTCAATATTGCCAAGATACCAGTTCATCCCAACTCGACCTATAGATTTCCTGCAATCCCAATCAAAATCCCAGCAAGTTATTTTGTGAATATTGATAAACTGATTCTAAAGTTTATACAGAGAAGCAAAAGACCCAGAATAGCCAACTCAATAGTGAAGAAGAGCAAAGTCAGAGGACGGACACGACCCGACTTCTAGCCTTACTATAAAGCTACAGTAATTAAGATGGTGTGTATTGGCAAAAGAATAGACAAACAGATCAAAGCAACAGAATAGAGAGCCCAGAGATAGGCCCACATAAATGTAGTCAAGTGATCTTTGACAAAGGAACAAGGGCAACACAATGAAGCAAACACAATCTTTTCAACAAATGGTGCTGAACAACTGGACATCCATAAGCAAAAAAATGAATTTAGACATAGACCTCACTCCCTTCATAAAAATTAACTCAAAATGGATCATAGATCTAAATGTAAAATGCAAAACTATAAAACGTCTTGAGGTAATGTAGGAGTTGGGAATGGTAATGACTTTTTAGATAAAACACTAAAGGCATGAACCATGAAAGAAAGAATTAATTAGCTAGATTTTATTAAAACCGAAAATTTCTGCTCTGCACAAAACTACATCAAGAGAGTGAGAAGGTAAGCCACAGACTGGGAGAAAATATTTGCAAAAAACATATCTGATAAAGGAATGTTATCCAAAATCTACAAAGAATGCTTAAAACTTGATAAGAAAATGAAAACTTGATTAAAAAACAGGCAAAAGACCTGAACAGACATTTTACCAAAGAAGACACAGAGCTAGCATGGAAGCATATGAAAAGATTTTCAACATCAAATGTCATTAGAACTTTGCAAATTATGACAACAAGGTACCACTACATACTTATTAGAATGGCCAAAATCCAAAACACTAACACCACCAAATGCTGGTGAGGACGTGGAGTAATGGACATAACTGCTGATGGGAATGCAAAAATAGTACAGCCACTTTGGCAATTTCTTATAAAACTAAACATACTCTTACCATACAATCTAGCAATCAAACTCTTTGATATTTACCCAAATGAATTGAAAACTTATGTCCACACAAAAACCTGCACACAGGTGTTTATAGCTTTACTCATAATTGCCTAAAGTTGGAAGCAACCAAGACACCCTTGAGTAGATGAATGGATAAACTGTGGTTCATCCAGACAATGGAATATTACTAAGTGCTAAAAAGAAATGAGCTATCAAGCCACGAAAAGACATGGAGGAAACTTAAATGCACATGATTACGTGAAAGAAGCCAATCTGAAAAGAACGGATATATTTGGCTTGTACATAGGCCTCTTACGCTTTACAAGGACACCGTATTTTTAAAAAATGCAGAAAATGTTTTTCCAAATACTAATGTTTATATCAGGAGTCTTGGGTTTGGGATGTTAATGTGCTTCAGTCAGTGGAGTTGTCTTTTGAGACATTCCATTTAAATGAAATAAAGTCAGTGGGTTAAATCCATTCTAGCTACCGATTTTACACTAATTATTTAACTTTTCTTTGTATCAACAACCTGTTTTATAAACCATGGTTCTTAAAAGAGTTACCATTATATTTTACTACAGTGTTTCTCTTCCCCAAACCTTTCTCTGTTTTAGTTTTCTTTGGCATTTTCCTTTCTCTATATCTTAAGCTCAGTAAACACTCAATCAGTAATATAAAACCAAAAACATCTCAAATCAAGATAACCAATCACCTAATATTATGTGTCAGGTGTTTTTCAGGCCTCACAAGAAATATTAATACATAATACTATAGTTCTTAACCTTGAAAAGCTTACAAAGATGAAAGGTGTTTAGTAGTAGAAGGAAATACAGAGACCAAACTAATGACAGAGGCAACAAGTGCTCTCGAAATGTGGAAAAGAAAAAGACTAACCATGTTCTGAAATGAGGGATAGCTTTCCGGTAGAGATGGATTTTGAATTATGTGGAGCCAGTGGGATGATTATGTTTTGGAAGGTCATTGATATGGACAGCCCACAAAAAAGTACATGTCCCTATCATTGACATGGACCTTATATTACCCGACACTGCTTAAGAAACAATAACTAAATGTATACACTATCAAAGATGATCAGATTTCATATAGGACATACACTGGAAACTTGGACTGGTTTCTTCCAGGTTAATTGTTTATATCTTAGGTAATTGTGGCTAGAGACGTGATTGTATCAAAGGCAAAGATATTTCTTTGTAAATGGCAAAGATTTCTTTGTAAATCTGGCCATCTTAACATCAAACTTACACTTTTGGCTCTTATTAGCACATATTTTAGTCCACTAAGTAAACATAATTTTAATTACTAAAGGTAGGGTTTTAGGTAAAGTGTAAGATAATAGTAAGATAATATTAAATGATCTTACATCAAACATATTTGTTAATGCAAAACAAAATAGTAAGAATAATAAAATAAGAATATTTTACTTTTTCCCAAACATGCAACTTAATTAAAAGATGTAAGGGGAAACATGGTATTCACATGTCTGGAACATGTGAAAGACATTAGAACTCCTGTTTTGTTACTTAGTTTTGCCATTGGCTCTTTGCCAAAACAAGTAATTGAACTTTGGTTTCTTTCTTCTGGAACTATGGTTAATAACATGTATGTATCAGGTAATATCTACATGTTCTTTAAAAAATACTACAGAAAATACTGTAAAAGAGTAAGCAATAAATCCAACTTAACTAACCGTGGGAACAGAAAACTTTAGATAGCATGGATGCTGAAAATCTATATTACCCCAAAGTGGTAGCTTCTATTTTTTTTTTTTTTTTTTTTGAGACAGAGTCTCACTTTGTTGCCCTGGCTAGAGTGAGTGCCGTGGCGTCAGCCTAGCTCACAGCAACCTCAAACTCCTGGGCTCAAGTGATCCTACTGCCTCAGCCTCCCAAGTAGCTGG
>CAUYSK010073633.1:0-51797 GCA_963575035.1 Avahi laniger | reverse complement strand
AAATTTATTTCAGCATATTATGGGGGTACAGATGTTTCTGTTACATATGTTGCCCTTGCCCCCACCTCCCTCCCTAAGTCCAAGTTTCAAATATGTCCATCATATGGGTGGTGCACATTGCACTCTTTGTGCATGCATATACCCCTCCTCTCCTCCCTCCTCCAAGTTTTGAATACTGAAATTGCATAGATTTTATGCAAAGTATTATTTCCAAAATTTTAAAATATAAAATTGGACAAGAGAAATAGACACATATATTCTCTACCTTTAAGATAATACTTCTAGATTAAAATAGCATGTTCTTTGTATGTGTGTATACATATGTATATACGGTATATGAATATGACATATATGTGTATGTTTATGTATATTTATTTTAAAGATGACATCAGAAAGTAGTTGTTTTTACCAAAGGGATATTTTGAGTGAAAACAATTTAAAGAAAATAAACTTCGTAGTATACCTTGAAGTCTGGTAAATTGATGCCTCCCAATTTGTTCTTTTTCTTAAGATTGCTTTTACTATGTGGAGTCTTCTTTGGTTTCATATGAAATGTAGAATTATTTTTTCTAGATTTGTGAAAAATGATGTTGGTATTTTAATAGGGATTTCATTGATTCTGTAGATCACTTTGGATAGTATAGACATTTTAACAATGTTGATTCTGCCCACCCATGAGTAAGGTATGATTTTCCACCTGTTTACGTCCTCTGCTATTTCTTTCCTCAGTGTTTCCTAGTTCTCACCGCAGAGGTCTTTTACCTCCTTAGCTAAATATGTTGCTGAATTTGTTTATCAACTCCAGTAGTCTTATGGCAGAATCTTCAGGGTTTTCTAGATAATAAGATCATACTGTCAGCAAAGAGAGATAGTTTGACCTCTTCTGCTCCCATTTGGATGTCCTTGATTTCCTTGTCTTGTCTGATTGCTCTGGCTAGGACTTCCAGCACTATGTTGAATAGAAGTGGTGATATAGGGCAACCTTGTCTGGTTCCAGTTCTAAGCAGTAATGCTTTCAATTTTTCCCCATTATGTATGATGTTGGCTGTCAGTTTGTCACATATGGCTTTTATCATTTTTAGGTAAATCCTGTCTATACCTATTTTGTCAAGCATTCTTATCATAAAAGGGTGCTGAATTTTTTCAAATGCATCTTCTGTATCTATTGAAAAGATCATATGGTATTTATTTTTACTTCTATTTGTGTTGAATTACATTTATAGATTTGCATGTGTTGAACCATCTCTGTATCTCTTCGGGGACAGGGAGGATGGGTATATTCACACTTAGTGGGGATGGACATGCTTGAAGCTCTGACTCAGATGGGGCAAAGGCCATATATGTAATCTAAACATCTGTACACCCGTAATATGCTGAAATAAAATAAATAAATGAACTTTATAGAAATTAACCTGACATTTGAAAGATAAAATTTATTTTATAAAAATGGAAATTTTTCTTGAACTTGGGGGAGGGGGGGGCAAGGGCAACATACGTAACTTAAACATCTGTACCCCCATAATACGCTGAAATAAAAAAAAAGTGGAAATTTTTATTTCATGAAAGTAAGTAATCTGGTAATGATTGAGCACAGTAATTTTTAGGTTGTCCTTAATCATGACACATCATAAAGACCACAAACATCTCCTTTTCCACATCCATAGAGAACTTGCATTTTTGCAACTAAATGTGAATCTATAATTATATTTAATATCTGCACATACAGAGTATCGCTCTTCAAATTTAAAACCACATATTTGATTACACATTATTATTATGACATGTACCAGAAAGGATGAGGGCTGAAAATGATAAGTAGAAATAAAATGCTAGAGATCTTATTTTTCTCAATGTTTTTATTCAACTTTCTTGACTCATAACTTTAGATGAAGTAATACTCACATATTCTAAATGTACTGGCCATTGACTTTTTAACTTTAACTTTGACTTTCATTATGGTGTAGACAAATAAATTACATACACTCAAAGACCACAATTTGATGGGCTTCACCACATGCATATATGTACCAAACCAGAACTAGTACTAACATAATTAATATATCCATCATGTCTTAAAATTTCCTCCTGTTCCTTTGTAATCTCAATTTTTGTGGGTTATTACAATAAAAATAATACCAATATATCATATATTTAGACCTATATAAATTATTAATTGTTTACTTTTACCTATGCTTTCTCTAGAAAAGGCTGTTATAAAATATTCAGTTATGGCATGATAGCTCATTTACGAAATCTATCTTCTAAAATCTGGTGAAATTAAATCATACAATTCAAAAATGTTTAAGAAATTTAAAGATAAAATATTTTCTTCAACAAAGATGAAGAACCAATTCTTAATGACAAAAATTAGGGGATATACACATAGTGATAGAGAAGTAAGAGATTTAAGAAATGTGTATAAAATTCCGGTGGCACATCAATGCATTTAGATGACATTTTAAGAAGTATTTAAATATGTAAGAGAACTATAGAATTTTACTATCTATAGAGAAAATGCATTTAAAAGTTAAAGTTTGCAAAAGACATATCTGATAAAAGAATGTTAACCAAAATATACAAAGGACTCCTAAACTCGGCAATAAGAAAATGAAAACATCTGATGTAAAAAATGGGCCAAAGACCTTAACAGATATCTCACCAAAGAAAATACACAGATGGCACATAAGCATTGAAAAGATGTTCAACACTGTATGTCATCAGAGAAATGCAAATGCAAGCAACAATGTGAGACCACCCCTACACGTATTAGAATGGCCAAATTATAGCACACTGACAACACAAAAATACTGGCAAGAATGTAGAGAACAACTGGAAACTTGCATTGCTGGTTGGAATGCAAAACAGCACAGCTAATTTGGACAATAATTGGATAGTTTCTTACAAAACTAAACATACTTTTACAATATGATCCAGCAATTTCAACCCTTGGTGTTTACCCAAAGGAGCTGAAAACTTAGGTCTACATGAAAACCTACACCTGATGTTTACAGCAGTTTTATCCATAATTGTCAAATGTAGGAAGCAGTGAAGATGTCCTTCAGTAGCTGAATGGATAAATGAACTGTAGTACATTCAGATAATGAAATATTACTCATTGCTAAAAGAAATGAGCTATCAAGCCATGAAGATACACGGAGGAAACATAAATGCATACTCGTAAATGAAATAAACAAATCTGAAAAGGCTACATAATGTATGGTTCCAACTATATGGCATACTGGAAAAGGCAAAACCATGAAGACAGTAAAATGATCAGTGGTCAGGGGCTAGGAGTTAGGGAGGGATGAACAGAGGAGCACAGAGGAAATTTAGTACAGTGAAAATACTCTGTATGCTACTGTAATGGTAGATACATGTTCTTATACGTTTATTCAAATCTGTGGAATGTACACCGAGAATGAAACCTAATGTAAACTGTCAGCTTTGAGTGATAATTATGTGTCACTGTAGCTTCAAGTATAATAAATGTACCACTCTGTTGGAGAATATTGATAATGGGAGACGCTTTGCATGTGGACAGGGGTAGGAGGGATATAAGAACTCCGTACCTTCTACTCAATTTTGTTGTGAACTTAAACTACTTTAAAATATAAAATTTATTTTTTAAAAAGTCAGCTATCCATTGCATTTACCAAAATTGCATTTCATTACCTTTTTTCTGACATTTTTATTATTGAGTAAAAATAACATTTTGAAAAAAATTTCATTCCATTGTTATCAGAAACATTGAGTTATCATCATGCTTTATTAAATGATCTGGAACCGATAAAAGAAATAAAAGAAAATTATAGTCTGTGATGCCATGGAAGTAAATGTAGCTTTGTAAAGACATACACCTAGTGATACCTGTGTGTGGTTGGCCCTTAGGTTTTATTTGCATTCTTGACTAAGCTATCTATCACCCAGCAGAGACAATCTTTCTTTAGGACAATAAACATGTCAGTTTGGTTTGTTAATTTAGTATTACAGGGTACTAAGTGTTACTTCCCTGATCAAAAAGTTTAGATCTCCATTGAAATTATTCAAAATTTTGCCAGATAATAATTTCTGCACTAAACAATATTTTAATTTGTATTTCCAGAGGAAGAAATGGCTTAGTTAAAAATAAATAAATAAATAAATAAATAAATAGTAATGCATGATACTGAAGGAACGAATTAGCAATACTTCATTTTCAGAAGCACTTTTCCTCACCTTTCTCTCAGAAGAACTAGACTGCTGCCTATCATAATTTGCCTCACTGGATTTCAATATTTGAAATTTATATTTTTGTTAATGACAATCTCAACAAAACATGCATAATAACATTTCCCACTTTGGGGCTTAAATTGCTTTGCATATGGTTTCAGAATCTCAAATGATTTTCTTAATAATCTATTATAAGCAAAACAAAGAAATTGAGCTAGTTCACAGCTCTTAAAACTTTTAAGTCACCTCAGCATTTATCCTTCCTATAATTTTTATTTTATAATATATGTACCTCAAGTTTTTTCATTTTTATGTATAAAATCAAAGGTCTTCACACTAGCACTTTGGCTTTGACTCCAGTGGATATATTTTAAAAATTTTCCTATTTTTTACACTCTTTTCTTTCCTTTGACCATTTTACAATGTCCTAAATCACACAAACATATGCCTTAAATGAAAAAGCACGTTAATTTTGCTACATTTAATTTCTTGACTCAGGTAATTTACTTTTGCTTCCAAATAAATTTATATTATTGTTATAATTCTAGTTTGAAATCAATTCTAGTACATTATTCATAACAAATAATTAATTACAAATGTGTTTCATTGACATCTTCATTCAATTAGAGTATACCCATTAAGCATCTACCATAAACCAGATTCACTGCATTTCACCCTGTGATTCCATAATTGCTTGAGTGATCACCTGTCATCAAAGCCACTTTAGGACAGGATAGAATTTTGTGTAAAACTAGGTAAACAATCAACTTGAGGTAAATTAAAAATAGAAATATTCTGGCAATATAGAGAAAAACAAAAGCAGAGTTAACATTAGACCATAAACCTTTACAATTACCAGAGCCATTTTAAAGCTATGTATTTAATGGAGTATTCTTTGGCATAGCCTTCATTTGAAGGGGGTTAAGTGCTTAAGACAGAATCTCTGTGGATAAATTCTTATTGTACACAGACTCTAAAGTAAAATAAATTTTTAGTTTTCACATAACTTTTGCTTATTTATTTATTTACTTTTTGTTGTTGTTATTTAGAATGCTAGTCTCATTCTGTTGCCCAGGTTGATCTTGAACTCCTGGGCTCAAGCAATCCTCCCACCTCAGCTTCCTCGGTAGCAAGGACTACAGGCACACATTACCACACTCAGCCAATTTTTCCTTTCAAAGACATCTGCACCCAAATGTTTATGGCAGCACAATTAACTATTGCAAGAATGTGGAAACAACCCAAGTGCCTGTCGATTCATGAGTGAATTATTAAAATTTGATATATGTATACAATGGAATATTACTCAATCATAAGAAACGACAGTGATCTACCACCTCTTATGCTATCCTGGATTAAACCCATTATCCAAAGTGAGATACCACAAGATCCAAAGAATGGGCTCCACTTGTACTCCCCGTCAAATTGGTACTAGCTGATGAACACCAGGGTGCTCACATGGCAGAAATACTCTCCAGGAATTAGAGGGACGGGGCGGGGTCGGCGGTAAACCCTCAACTAAAGGAAACTGGGAGCATTGTAGGGGGTATAGGCACGCCTCTAACCCTCGCTTGGGTGAAGCAAAGACATAAAGTGTAACCATAATGTTTGTAGCCTCATAATACCCTGAAATAAAAAGAAACAAACAACAACAACAACAAAAGGTTAGGAACAAAAGAAGCAAAAAGAAACTTTAAAATAATGTTTAAATTTTCAATATCTTTGTGTCATTTAAAAGTTCAATTGGAATTTCCATTACAAATGCACTTTTTGAAGGCTTTAGATCTTTGCAGCTGAAAGTTGGAACAAAGATCCTCACTCAGTCTCCAAGGGTTGTTATTTCCTTAAACAAGAAAGCCAGAAGTCTGTATCAGTTTTCAGTGGCAACAAAAGAAAATATATTGTAAAGAAATGAGATTCAAAGTAGAGTATAAAAGTCTGAAAAATATTATTTAGTAAGAATGCTTGAAAACATGAAATTACATGAATTTCTCTTTCTTGTTATATTCAAGAAAAATGTAGAATTCTCACTATGTTTATTTCCTATTTTTGTAATTTATCTTTGAAGATTTATCTATTTATTAAATCCTAAAATGCACTGCACTGGCCAGAATATACCACAGATTTATTTGTAATAATATGTTTAAGTACATTAAAATCTCAGTATTATCTGAGATTTGAAATATTATGGGGCCTGAATATTTTATTTCGAGACCTATTTCTATATCCATTTATGCAGTTTCAAAATGTGGAGTAAAAAAGGTGAATAGTGATATCTGGCTTGTATTTATAAGCCAGATGAAATTAGATGATTATCTATAAATCTCTTGGAAACAAACAATTAAGCAGATTAATATATGTTCTCTAACTCTTCTTTGGGGACTCATTTCCTAATAATAAGAACTTCCAGCCTTTCCTGGGTACCTCAAACTCTGACAAAATTCAGCTTTGCCTGTGGCATCCAGTACTATAAAATGGATTATTCCTTTGCCCACCCAGCCGTCATTTTTTAAAAGAGAATAAACAAAAATTGGAGCATATTTAGAAAAGACTAATCACACCAATTAGAGCGCTTGACAGCAGATAAATTGTCAAAATTATTGTCACATATGGATTTTACTTGTTAAAGCCACTGTTGTTAGTGAATCTGCCATTTTTTCCTAATAAAAATAATTTGACCAGAGTTGACCTAAGAGGTCTCTCCACCATATATCATGCATTACTATTAAATATTTAATTTTATATTCATTTAAAAATAAAATAACTAAAAAGTTTATTTGTTCCAAAAATTTATTTATTCATTCACTTATTTGAAAACGATTCTTGACAATCTAATTGCCAAACCCTATTTAATATGCGAAACATAAAAAGAAAAGTAAAGTATAATACTTGACTTTAATTAGCTTATGGAGAAGGAGCAAGAAAGTGAAAAAGTTTGTATTAATTTTAACTAATCATTTCTCCATTAATGCAGTAAGCATATATGGAATGCCTTCTCTTTCAAGTACTTTACTTTGTTTCACGCAAACACATAAATCTTATATAACTTTCAGTCTAATAAGAAAGATAGCTTTATAAACAGAAAATAACTGCAGCACAAAGCGTTCAGTGCCTTGATAGAATTGTCTAATCTGCTGTGTTGCAGACTCAAGAATTCAGGAAATGTCTCAAGTGAAGCAAGCTGATGACTACTCTGGATCCTACAGGATTAATAGACTCTTGAGAACCATAGCATGAGAGGAAAGGGGTAATTTTACCTGGGAATTATTTATAAAATGACACTGAGCAGTACAACAATAGTGACTAATCTAGTTCAGCTATAGCATAATGTATTATGAGCTGACCAGACATGACACAGGAGATATAGGTCCAATTGATTAGGGTCCTTAATAGGGCTTAGGATACAGGATCCCCAAATGTAGCACCTGTCATACTGAATATTTTAAGCTGAAAGAAATTGAGAAAACCACAAAAGGAGGAAGATGACTTTCACCTTCGCCCCGCCTTTCTTTCTCTCCTGAAGCAGACCATAACTCTCTGAACTTCCTCTAATGTAGATCACAAGATCTTCATTCCAGAAATGTCCTTCCTATATCCAGAGGGAAAAAATGAAGACACAGAGATGCCAAAAAGAATCCGAACACACAGCCCCTACTAAGTCATTCCCCCTACCCAGGTTGATTACCATAAGATGATACCCTCTGTCCAACTGTATTTCTGCACACCTGTCTTCTCTTTATTAAATCTAAGCATGAAAATGCATAGTTTTCCTTGTTTCTTTAGGTATTAATTTATGAAGTCTCCTATATCACATAAAATTTATATTAATAGATTTGTATTTTTTTCTTGTTAATATGTCTTGCTATAGAAGTCTCAGCCTTAAATGTTACAATAGGTGAAGAAAAGATACTATTTTCTCTCTCCTTCAACCTTGTAATCCCATATTTTACATTACAGGTGACGAAAATTATTTTAACAAAGCCATGAAAAGTTTATACATATAAACTTACTATATACTGTATATATTATATAATCTTTATATAGATTACTTAGAAGAATAACTACAGCAAGCAACGCTATAAGGCAGGAAATATCATCTCAAAGCCATTGGCATTATTTGACAGAATTCTAATTTCCCTTCCTTTTAAACACATGGTAAACTTCTACTGTTTGATTCTTGTGGTTTATTGGAGATTTTGATTGATTCTGAACAATTAGCTACGAGTGTAAGTAACATATGTTGCTGATGAGAAATCATCAGTGTAATCTTTTTCCTTTGCCACAATGGTGCTCTTTCCCCTTGCCCCAGGTCTCGGAGTGAGGATGACAAGCTGGAACAGAATGGCCAAGCAGTTGTACCATGAGCAAGAAATAAGCATTTGTTGTTTTAAACCACTGAGATTTTGTCTTTGTATTTGTGGTGATTAGTGTTGTTACTCCAGTATAATCTATGCTATCCCAATTCACGTAGGTATTTCACCTTCTCCCCAGATTGAAGCAAACATGTTCCATAACTAAAGCAAAACAAACTTCTGTTGTTGATGGACTTAATTCAATAATTTTTGAAAACCTGTTACCTAAGGGGAGGGGAACACTGGATTGTTTCTGAGGTGTCACAGCCACCTTATCTTGAAGACATAGAAGCATTTTGATAGGCAGGCTATTACCGAAGTTCAGGCTGGCTCTGTGGGAATCTCTAATTTGGAGCTGGAGATCAATTTGTCCCCATCTCTTGGACCTTGTTTACTAGAGGTCTACATTTTTTAGGAGGTTAAGGCACACTCAATTCAATTCTGACTGTTCAGCCCTGTCCTGACAATATAACATTCCTTTGTCTGGAGGCTTGCCACCACTGGATCATGTCGGTGAGATGATCCAACTAGAATTCAAAGTTCTTTCCCTCCATCTTTGACAAAATTCTCTCTGAATTATTCTCTCGGTTGTAATTTTTGCATCTATTGCTAATTCCAGAGATTTCATACCTTGCTCCACCATGGTCACCAAAATAGCACTACTTCTAGTATAGTCTTGTTAGACATTCATCTCTCTCTCTCTCCCTCTCTCTCTCTCAAGCCTGAAGTATTTTCCAAAACCAGCATTCAATTCTCTGATTCTCTGGATACCAACTCTGCATTCAACCATTTCATTCAATTTTGACACTAACTACCCAAAGTTGGTGCAGATATTACAGGTTATGGGTTCAGTCCCACAAGATTGCTGCTCCCAACTTCTGATGCCAGTCATAAGCCCTGGGCCTCTTGTATTTCTGACTGAATGACTGTAAGTTAAGGGTTCCCAAGACTGACTCATCAGGTTCAGTAATTTGCTGGAGTGATTCACAAAACTCAGAAACACTTTCCTTACATTTACTGATTTATTATAAAGGATATAAATGAACAGCCAGATGAAGAAGTATGTGTCTTCCCAAGTAAAGGAGCTTCTATCCCTGTCGAGTTGAGGACATAAATTTACTCACCAACCTGAAAGCTCTCTGAACCCTGTTATTTAGGAGTTGTTATGGAAGTTTCATCTCATAGACATAATCCAATAATTCAATTTCCAGCCCTCTCCATACCTGGAGGTTGAGGTTGAAGTAAGGCTAAAAGTTTCAGGCTTCTAATCAAGGTAGGATCTTTTTGATGATCAATCCCCATTCTGAGGCTGTCTAGTGGCTGGCAAGAGTCACTACATTAGAATAAAAGATGCTTCTATCATCCTATTACACAGGAAATTGCAAGGGTTTTAGGAGCTCTGTGTCAGAAACCAGGGATAAAGACCAAATATACATTCTTATTATGCCATAAAAATGTTCTTATTTCTGAAAAAATAGTTTCTATTAAAAGAGTTAAAAATAATTTCCAACTAGCCAGTTTTATGCATCTTCCAGTGAGCTCATATAATTCTGTTTACAAATTGTTAATTGTGTGAAAAACATCCAGCCTACATTGTATACACTCCCTCTCCCATTTATAAAACTCAGAATAGCCTTCTTTAATTTGTGGAGACATTCCAAGGCCTGACAAAGGATAGTGTCCAATGGAACTCTAGTCACTGCACAAATTGTAATGGTGAATATACACTTTTGATTTATTTCCAAAGTGATGAAATTTTCCAAGTGTAATTGCATACAGAACCTTAGGTCCAAAACCCTAAGAAGTAATTCCAAAATTGAGACTCAGAAATAGACTTCTTATATTTTGCTTATAGCGATATCTAGTTCTCTCTTATCAAGGCAATTTTTTCTACCTTATTATTTCTGTAAATGTGTGATTTCCAAACGGGGATAATTTTTCAGGCTCATTTCCTACACTGGAGACACATTTTCCTTGACATCGATAGGTGTTGTTCTCAGGAATATGTATGTAATTAATCACATCTTTCCTTAGCCTTTCTAGTTCTGAATAAGCTGAATTGTAGACATAGGAATTAGACAGAAGTGAAGTGAAGAACTGTGTATGCCTTCAAATTACAAGGGAAGAGATGAATATCACTGAGTTAAGTAACAAAATGGTATAAGGATTAGAAAGTTTTCATCATTTTGGCTGCATGACTTTGACTTTCAGCTGTGCATATCATTCAATTATTTTCCTGCTGCTTTAGGCCTGCAACGGTTGAAGACTTGTGGAGCAGACACACTTATTCTGCATTTTTCTACCTTTTGTCACATTAAGTTACTGCAGTTATTAAGTTACGGGAGTGGATTAGAGAAAGACCATATACAAGAACTGTTTTAACACATTAATTTCATTCACATGGGTACAAATAGATGACAATTTCTTACTATCCACCAGTCATGTAAGTTATTTTTTTCTCACGTGAAAGTTTATAAGGTCACTAATTACTGCATTCTACTGGAAGAACTTTCTTAATAATATATTGTGGCAGAATGTATCTCTAATGAGTTACACCTATCCCATTTACTGTAAAAATTATATACGTCTTCACCTTTCACCTTGTGGTTTGCATTCCCTCCTTTTTTGCTGTGGAAGAAGTACACATCCTCCCCCCATTCATGTTGGGCATGGAACCAAACTTCCCCTGCTTTGAGTTCTGGTTCCCTAACATAGTCTTTGTGTGATGTAAGCTATCAACCTCAGTTTCTCATGTATAAAATGAGGAAAATAATAACTTCTCATAAGTTTCAAAACGTTAAAATATAGGTATATTGTTTTATAGTTCTTTTTAATGTATTTTTAAAATTAACCATTTGATTTTACAAATTTTGCAAAGCATAATATGAGTAGTCTCGGATAAGTAGACAACTATAGTATTATCTTAAAAAGTAATAAAGGTCGAATTGGTTAATTTATTTTAAGTGCTTGAACCAGGCATGATATAATGTATGCAACAATAATGATGATGATAAAAATCATTTATTTCTTGTCCCATTAGGATTATATATATATATATATATGTAGAGAGAGAGAGAGAGAGAGCATGCAAGTGCATGCAGTCTTTTTCTATTACCTCATAATCACAGAGAATCAAGCTGTGACACAGCTTTCACTTTCTATCTTTATGAGAACTAGACTCCAGGTAGGGGTGTAAGCCCAGTGTTGAGAAGCTCTCATAACTTTGAATACAAGTTGAGTGGCCTTAGTCATTTTTTTTGTATGAGGCTTCTTTTTTTCTGAAAATAATAATGTTTCATATTAAATTTAGCAGTTCATCTAGTGTCAAAGTGAAAAATTAGTGATGATACAGAAAAGCAGGAAATGACCCTTGAATTTATCTCTAAATGTGTCATTTTTCTCTGTTTAGACTTGACTTTCCCTGCTGGGAAAATTAATACTAGTTTGCATTCCATTAGGTTTCAATATTTTGGCACAAGCAATAAGCATACTATTATAAATGTAAAATAATGTTTTTCAGTCTGGGAAGATATAAATCATGTGATAGCATTCTCTGAATAGTCACATTAAACTTTAACACACTTGATTTTTTTAAAAGGTTAAAATTATCTGCTAAATGAGTTTTTCTCTCTCTTTGGCAAAGCCCTGTAATAAAAGAACAGTGTGCATTTTAGAGATCAGAATCCTACAGAAAACAAAGAGCTCATTTCACATCACAGCAATCTGAAGAGAAACACAAGTCGATATTTTTCAAAACATGAAATATGGGCTTGAAATTGCTATTCACTATTGGATAAAATAATCCACTACTACTAAAATCTAGGCTCAAGCATAATTGTATGTCAACAATCAAAACTGTCCTAAAAATAACTCTGAGGGATTTATTTTTTTTCTAAAAGAGGATGGACAGTAGCTTTACTTGTCACATGTATTGAAGGCAGATCTGGAAAACATAGCTTCCAGAATCCTGAGATTTGATAATTTTTTTGCTTCTAAGCCTTTTGATATATGTTCCTTGGCATTTTCCTGGCTCATTCTTGAAATTGGATGCCAATAAATACATTTTCTTCTATTATTAGATTGAATAAGTTTGCCAAGGTAAAAGTGAGGTGAACATTTAAGAAATATATATATAGATTCAATAAACAAAAGAGTCTATTTGAATAAGGCAAGTAAATTGGAAAAAAAACAAAAACAAAAAAACTTCCTCAATGATGAGTTTCCCCTCTGAATTATAGTTATACTTATCTTCAATATACATCAATCTTTAATAGGTATAAAACATTTGTCTCTATACATATGATCTCATTACTTGGACTATGTTTAGCTCATATTTTTGATTATAGAGATAAAATTCCTTTCATATGTGTCTCAGAAATAAAGTAAGAATAAATTCGAATAAACTAAGTGAATGCAAAATATGAAAAGTTGTCAAGTTGAGTAATGATTTTTGCTACATTTACCTTGTTTTAATTTCATTAATCAGCACCTATTATTCTTGTACATTGAAATATAATATTTTCTAAGGTACTCCAAATTTTCCTAATCTCCAGCCAGTTCCTTTTTAACATTTTGCCTCTATATTTTTTTTTCTCAAAATTCTACCAAATTTTTGGTTGATCAACTCTAACTTCAATTACACTACAGTGCTGAATGCTTGTTTAACTTGTTTGACACTCTATTGGGATAAAGACTTTTAGTGTGTTTATTCTTCTGCATTATATGTGAGGTACTGAAGGCCAAAATCTGTGGTTAGTTTTTTTTCTACTATGGAACTTGATAGTGGCTTTGCACATAGTATGTAGTCAATAATTACTTTTAGTTGATTTGATACTAATTTGGATATCAGTAGTCTCTCAAACTACAGTAAGGAATAACACAACAATTTTTATTATATTTCACTCTTTTCAGAAAAGAATTCCACTTTCTCTGTGGTCAGTAAAACATTTTAAATTGACTTTAAATTGACAAATTTTGTACAATTTGTACAAAATCGTTGGGATTTTTAATACGTCAATGCATTTTTAAATAGTATGCTTTTGTTGTGATTTTTTGGATCAGTAATTTTGTATGTTTATTTCCCACTTGTTATTTTCAGGCTAATTTAGAACATCATTCCGAACATTAGTAATGGAGTTTGACATCCCTAGAGTTGTTTTGTAAATAGAAAGTTAATTTGAAGACAGTTTCGTGTTTAGAGAACACTTTCTAATTTATAGAATATAAATTGGAAGACAAATTTAATACTTTTCTGTTTACACATTCTTAACAAAGATCGCAGTTGTTGTAGACAGTCTGAATAGATATAAATGTATGTCCTATTAAGAATTTATCAGAAAAAAAAAAAGATTAACCTGAAGTATAGCTCAATTATTTTTCTGCCTTTATTCAAAACTCCATCCCTTAGGCATTTTAATGAGTGGTAGATAGATAGAAGCTTTTGAAAAGGTACTTTAAAATTAGATGCAATTACTACAAGGTGTTTTTCTTTTGATTACAATTTCCATTAGTGCATTAAGTTTGAATTTGGAGGCAATAGTCATGCCTTGCTTGATGTTCCATGTATGTAAGATCATTCAATGGAGTGACCTCAAGTTACTAATTCAAAATAATATATGGTACAAAAGAGCAGAGGAAATAGTTAGAAAATAAGTGAAAAATGCATTAGGCTGCCTCCAAATAAATTCAAGTAATATACAAGTAAATACATGATGCATTTAGAGAACTGAAGTGAATGGTAATAGCAGTTACTCAATATATCATATAGATGATCTTACTAGATAGTGATGATAACCTTCTGATACGATTTGGATTTAGGCATTATCATTAGAGAATATATTACATGCAATCAATTTATATTTTTAGGAGTAAAGTGTGATGGTACTTAAAATCAAAGATTCAATAAAGATAATGCATTTAAAGAGAGCACGATTATTTATCCTCATTTGGGAAAATAGTCACAAATATCACTAGAAAATTATATGGTTCTATTAAAATAAAATACTCTTCCTACAAATATGCACATAATTTGAAGTAGTTATTATTTTGGATACTGAAGCAATGGATATAAATCTCTGGAAATAGTGTCTGATAAGTTAAATAATTTTCTAAAATAAAACTTATACTCAGTACGTTAAGATAGAGTCCATTGTCCTGTTATTTACATGAAAGATGTAATGGTTTGAGTGCCCCCTCCAAAATTCATGTTGAAGTTTAATTATCATTGTGATGGTAAGAGGTGGGACTATTAAGAGGTGATTCCACCATGAAGACTTCACTCTCATGAGTGCATTAATGTTGTTGTTAAGGAAGGAGATTCATCATCATGAGAATGGGTTGCTATAAAAGCTAGTTAAGCCCTCTGTTGGTCTCTGGCTCTCTTGTGCTCTCTTGCCCTTCCACCTTCCCCGTGGGATGACACAGCAAGAGGACCCTTCCTTACTTGATGTGGCCCCTGGACTTTGGACTTCTCAGCCTCAGTAATTGTAAGAAATAAATTTATTTTTTAATATGTTACTCAATCTGTGATATTGTGTTATAGCAACACAAAACAGACTAAAACAGAGGCAATAGTCCTAAAGGTAGACATACTGATTTGCCGATTTTTAAACATAGAAAAGACCTCTTTGGTTTAATTATCAATTCTCATTAATATTCTGTTTAGAATCCCCTTCTGTAATGTTCATAAACTTTGAAAGTTCTACTTTTAAAAGTCAGAACAAATTTCAAACAAATCAGCTAATGGACCATTACATCCTCATAAACTTGATAATTATAAAATAACTGAAAACCATAGCTTCCATGAAAATCTTTGACGTAAATTCTAAGGTGACAGCAAAATCGATAATATCATCCATCCAAGGAAAAAGGTAGAAATGACTAACCAATATTGATAAATTCTTTAAAGAAATATATTTAAGTGCATAAAAAATATACTAAATATGATAGAGTGACTAGGTTTTTTAATTAATCATAATTGAGGATAGATATGTAGGTTGAATATATCTTTGGAATATTATAACTAACACTGCCAGAAGAGTATGGCAGATGTGGCTCTTGTAAAAGTGCTCTGATGGAGCATGATTCCATTAGTGGGAAAGACTCCTTTATCACTTAAGAATAAGAAATGTAGCCTATTTAACTGGTAATGAAAATCTTTTGCATTCTATTTAATTATGTAGTAAGACACCCTCAGAAGGAAAGCATAGCGAGGGGTCTGCAAAAGCTCTATTTGTGTTTGTTCCACAAAGTAATATTCTTTTATTTATCTCTTCATGGTGGAATATTTTTTCCAGTTAAATAGGAAATAAAAATTACCATCATCATCATCACCGACACCACTATAAATATCATCATCATCAATACCTTCATCCTCATTATCATCACTACAAGCACTGTAATCACCATCATCATCATCATCATCCTCATCCATAGCCACATCTCCATCACCATTGTCATCATCATGACTATTATTCACTTCATCAATATTATTATCAAAAATTGAGTATTTTCCAGATATAATGTACTTTGCTAAATATTTGAAGTGCATTTTAAAAACTCTTCTTCATAAATCTTTGATATAGACTTCAGGATTCCTGTTAAAAGATGATGGAAATGAGGGTCAGGAAAATTAAGTAATTTTCACATGACCAGCTAGAGAATTAGACACTCATATGTAGTCTGTGTTCTTAAACACCGCAACAGGTCATAGCTCACATTTTGAAATGGCTGTTGAACATTATGAAAGGTATTTACATTTATCTCAATGAGTTTCAAACATCCCTTTCCAACCATCAGCTGGTTTACATAGTGGTAAAGGTCAATTTACTTTTTTCTGATTTATTTCCCATCAGGACACAGAAATCCTTGTGTCTTTCTGTTTGATGTAGCCACCACAGGGACTTGACAGTCTACTTCTACCAATCATTCTCATTTAAAATCTGTTAAAGAGATGAATAATTCCATTCGCTCAAATTTCACCCCTTAGGCGTGAATTTTGTTTGTTTCTTCAACGCTTGATGTTCCTTCATACTGTCATTAATTTAGTTTGAGGAAACATTTTCTCTTAAATAGACAATTTTAAAAGTCCTGACATTTATTCTCAATGTTAACTCAAATTTCCAAATAGCCTTAGTTGCCAGCCTATTATATTTAAAAGTGCTCTTTTTATGTCAGTGTTCTACTCCAAAATTTCTAAGTCTCCTTTATCTCTAATAGGTAAATCCAAATTACTTGCCATTTCACTCATGGATTTCCATGATATGTCCTCAGCCTTGTCTGTTGAAGCATAGCTGATTTGATTCACCCAACATGTTTGTCACGTATGAACTGATTTTCTGAATTTGCCCTTTAGGATTTTTTAATTTTGCTTTTTCTGGGATCCTCCCATTTCTATTTCTCAAAATCCCAGTTATATAACTTTCCATTACTCATGAAAGGCTCTCACTGAATTTTTTACAAAATTGGAATAAAAAAATTAAATCCTATGGAGTTACACAAACCTAGGTAAGATTAGTGGCCACATTTCATAAGTCGTGAAGAATTCATACCAGGCATTATGCACACAGGACAAGATTGCAGGGAGGCTCTAAATAAATTTTTTTTAGAAAAAGATTTGTGTCCACAAGGAATATCAAATAAACTTCATTATTATCATCTAATTTGAAAGTAACAAAGTCAAGTGATACATATGAGACATAGAACATGCTGGAAGCAGATCCTTCTGCTGTGGTCAGTAGCCATTTAGAAGAGTGAAAGAAAGGCTGCAAGGTCCTCATGGTATCTGTGCAAAACCAAAAAATATAGCATTGTCTGTAACTTGACAAGAAATACTGCCAGGAAGAAACAAACTGGACTTTCCTACATCTGGGGAGGCCAACCAAGTCAATGAGGATATTGGCTAAGTCGACTGGCAGCAAGTGACTTCACACACACACACACACACACAAACACACACACACACACACACACACACACACACACACACACACATCCTAAACCCATAGTTCAGTGATAAATTATAGGGTATTCACTGATCTATTTCTCTATCTAAGCCTCTCAGGCTATAGTATCGGTGATCTGTTAATTGAATTTACCACATTCATTTATCCTTTTAAAATCAAAGGCAAATATAATAGCATTCAGCAAAAGGAATAAAATAAATAGTTCTTCCAGAAATAGACTTTAAGACAAGGATGCTGGTGCAAGTACTTTATTTGATAGGTACAGGGAAGACCAATATATAGAAGTGAAGAAAGGTAAGGGACGGGAGAGCAGCCAATAATGGATGCATTATCAAGTCAGCTATAGGTGTGAGTGACTGGAACCTAATTCTATTTAAAAAACAGTTTAAAACACATAGCTCAATGTTCTTTGACCATGGTGACCAGGAAATTGAGGAAATTATATATCAATTCCTGTCAGTACTGGTTTAGGGCTAGGGAGTGGTGAGTGTTAATTTCTTGACCTATTCCTTTTGGGGCATGAACACTGAAATTTGGAGAAAGCCCTCAGGCAAAGAGAACAGTTGCCAGCAGTTTGAATTCCCTGCGAGCACTGAGGGATGAGGCTGGAAAACTGTGGGTGGAGTAACCATAGTCTGTCCTATGGATAGGGGACTTGTGAAAATATTCTGCAACAGAAAAGGAAAACAGAGTACTCATAAGACAAAAAAAGAACAGTAATTTGGAATATTAACTAAAGAAAAGCAATGTAAAATTTGTACCTAATTTAATTTTGTTTTCAATAAGTTACCAAAAACACAAGATTTCTATCAAAAAATCAAAGGAAGAACACTGAAAGTCTTTCATCCAAAAATGAAAATCAAACAAGAGAAGATGGATGGATAGCCTTCTCCTTTTCTTTCTTTTTTTTCCCTCACCTTATTTATTTCTTTTCTTTTTTTTTTTTGAATTTTAGAATATTATGGGGGTACAAACATTTTGGTTACATATAATGCCTTTGCATCACCCAAGCCAGAGCTACAAGTGTGCCCATCTCCTTACAGTGCGCTTCGCACTCATTAGTTATGAGTTTACCCGCCCCCACCACCTCCCTCCCACCTGCCTGGCACCGATGAATATCACTTTCATGCGAGCACCTAAGTGTTTTACTAACTGCTCCTTTTCTTTCTTACACTAGCAATTTCTCTTTCCACTCTCTCCTACCCATCAACATTTAAATGTGCTGAGTATCTTATTTATAAAACCTAATAAGTAAATAAAAATACTTCTTTGACTCCACTATTCTCTCAGGCTCCCTGACATCTCTATTGTCCCTGCACTGTCAAGCTTCAGGAAGGGCATACACTCAGTCATTGTGTCCATTTCTCTCAATCTGATTTATTGTAAAATTACATCGAGGTGAAGTCCACTTCAATCTCACTGAAACATGGGCTGGCCACAAAGAGCCAACATTAAATAAACCCACAGGACACTTTTTATTCTTTAACTTCTTTGACCTCCGTGTGGCACGGGGCACGGTTCAACACTCCTTTTTTCCAGAAACAATCTTCCGTTTTTTGTTGTAACACCATTTTTTGTTGTTTTTTAATTATTTTTCTCCTTTCCCACCCATCGTTTTCAGTCCCTTTGGTTAAAACTACAAAATCTACTGCCATATGGGTAAGGAATATTTCACTTATTATTTGAGATAGTGCCAAAGACCTAGGAATCTGATAATTTTTATAAAGACTTTCAATGGAGCTGTTGCTTTTCAGCTTCATCTATGCCTCCACCTTTAGCAGAAATTTGAATTTCAAATTACCAAGACTTTCCTGTTATCAACATGCAAAACATCTTTTTCTTTAGCTTCCTGCACCGCAAGTTCTTAGTTTTCCATTGTACTTGTTCTGCTGAGTTCCTGGCTATCATTAATCAGTGTGCATGCTTTTTAAAAGGTAGATGATTTTCTCACTGATTCTCTTTGTATATGTAGGTATAGACTTTCATTTTTATTTCTTATCATTATTTTTATAATATATCATAAAAATGTAAGGGTGTGTCAGTCAACATTTGCTGAGTAACAACCACACAATGTCAACGGTATATGTATATATAAATATATGCATTTATTTCTCATGTACACATCTATAGATAAGATGAGGGGCTTATCTTCAGTCTGAGAACTATTTCTATTCCATAAACCTCACAGTCTCCCTTGTATTGGGAAATTAATGTTAGATATATATCAAAGAAATTTAGCAAGGGTAATGAAGTTAAAAATCTATGATTTTTTCTGAAAGCTGAAAAAAACATAACAATCAAGTGATATTTTTAGTACTGACAATCTAGAAGTAACTATGTTTAAAATGTATAATGTAGAAACCATAATCCACATAACAAAAATAGATAAATAAATAAGCAATCAAATAAATATATAAATGATAAGCAATTTGAAACCAAAGTATCACCACCACCACCAACAACAGCAAAAATAGCAAAATAAATCGAAACAAACCCTGTACCCAAAAAGCTTATACTATAGGGAATAAAATGCCTATTGAAATGTGTCATGTCTTTCAAATATTGACACAAGGTCTCCTAAGTTTTGTTATTTATCTGTCTTAGTCTTAGGAGAATCTAAAATGCCCCCCAAATTAGAGAAAATACAGGATTATTTGACTTGGTAACTATGTTATCAGGTACAATGGGCATTTGGAGTTTTTGTCTGTCCTGCATTTCCTAGTTTGTTGTTGACAGTACCTTAATTTTTCCTGTTTCTGAACCTCTTTTATCCATTCTAAGTTCAAGATTCCAGCTCCAGTAATGAGGACGGAATGGATGTCTTTCTGGACAAGTCCACATGTTACCTATGCAAAGATTTTTGCTTGGGTAACAGAGAAAGGGAGAATTTTAATTTCTCTTCTAGAATTGCTAAGAAGTAATTCCTAGGCCAATTTTCATTCTTTGGTAATGAAAATTCTGTTTTTTCCTGTCTCCTTGAATTTATGCACATCTTTGGCAAGCTTAGACTTACCTTGGCAAGTAAAATATAAGTTGAATTGATGTAAGATGATTGTGAATGCCAATGCTGTAGTCACTGTGCTCTCTAAGCCTGCCTTGGTGACTGGTGATGTGCCTGACGTTGGAGACCCTCAGCCTGTGACCTCAGGTAAGGAACTTGTTGACCAGTGAAGGACATGAAATGTGAGTGAATGGTTAAAAATCACTGAGATTCTGAGATTATCCCACAGCATTCTCTAGTCCATAATGACTAATACAAATGGGAACTCTTGACAATTCCAGTAAAAGAGGCAAAACTGATGCAGAAACTTACCAGGATGTGGAATGTAAACTGTGAAATTTTTAAATTGTGTTAATGAGTGAACTGAAGTATGTTAGGGTAGGAGGTGATAATTTAGGTCATATCCAATGACTAGAATAGGGAAATATTGCATAGAAATACTGATAATAACTACTTCTTAACCAAAACATCCTCTGTACTCCCGTACTCTCCTGATCTGGCTTCCTTGGTTCCTTCTTCTGAAATCCCTGAACTTTTCCCACGAGCTACTTATGAATCCAGTGATGCCTGAAGTTATAAGGGTCCTCTAGAACTCCAATTCAATGTCATCATCAGTACTTATACTCATATTTTGAATATCAATCCGGTGAAAGATTGGAATGACATCTCTATTGAAAATTGGCAGGTTGTAAAACATAGTGAGTTATTGCTATGCCGTAAGGTTAAAAAATCAGTCAATCAATCAATATAACAAATAAGAATAAGCTTTATATTGTCTAAATTACGCCCACAAATATTGGAGCACTTGGACAGTTGGTAGAACTTTGCCTGAATGATAGATTTTGTGCCCATAATCCTTAAATTCTGGAATAAATTTCCAAAAGAAAATTAAAGGCTTAATTTGAAACTATTGTTCCACAAAGCAAAATACATGTGAAGTTACTAAGACTTCTGGTACCCCCATGGTGGGAGATTTTAGCCTCAGTAATAATGTTTTTCAAGATTTTTCACATCTGTGAAGCTTATAGTGCTGCTCATAGTGGCTCATCTGGAGAAAAGTACCTGTTTTTACAGAAGCAGCTCTGTGCAGAAGCTGAGTGACTTGCTTAATGGTCTGCATGCCCAAAGTCTAAAGCAAAGGCATGAAGCCATCAAAAAAAGCAACATGAATGATAAGGCATTAGCAGACTGCCAAAGCCAGCGTAATCTGAAATGAAACACTGACCAAGTTATCTCAGCAACTTTGTAATAATGCTACCTTCATGACCATGTCAGTCTAAGCAAGCATGTAGAGTTGACAGAACTTCAGGAAAGCATAAATTCTGAAGATCGTTTGCTAATTCAGTTACCTGAGGAAACAAGTTGCATAGTTTGACCTTGAGTTTTACTTGTATAGATGCTTGGAAACAAAAGGTGTCAACAGAGGTTGGAACCACAGGGACATTAATAAGAAGATTCAACAGATGAAAAGATTTAATCAAGAAGAGAGTCGACCTATATCATCCCTTAAATCTTTACGTGACTGGAAGGTAATGTTAACTTCCTACTCCACATCTGTTTTCCCTTTTTTTCATTAACATATTTCAATTATTACCTCAAACATGGTACATAGAGCAAAGCCCAAAGATGCCTCAACTTGACTAATCAACAGAGAAATTAAAGTAAAATGTATAGCATGATACCACCACTCCTCCACTAGAATCCTTAACTTTAAAAGTCTAACAATACCATATGTTGTAGATAAGGGAACTTTCACACACTGGTGACCAAAAGTTTACCCCATACACAAATGCTGTAAAGTGTTGGGCAATATCAATTAAATGAAGGTCAATGTATAACTTTCCCCGGTAATGTCACTCTTTGCATTTATATATCCTACAGAAATGCATGCAAAGGCTCGCTGAGGAACAAGCACCAGAGTAGATTCAAAATGTAAACAATAATATTTATTCAATAATAGAATGGATAAATTGGGTATATTCATGCATGCAAGTGCCATACAGCAATAAAAATGGGCAAATACTGCTACATATGTGCTAAAACACGGATGAATCTTCCAAAAAAAATATTTTGTGAAAGACAAACAAAAGATTCCATCAATAACCCTGCCAAGCATAAACAATCTACAGTGACTTAAATCAAAAGAGCAATTACTTTTAGGGAGGAGGGAGCGGTAATTTCTGAGAAAGGACATAAGGTGGGGAACACTGGATGCTGTGCATATCCTGATTGTCAATCAACATGGTGGACATATGGGTCCTTTCACTTTACCAAAATTCATTGAATTTTACCCACAAGATTTGCATACATTCTATGTGTTTGTTATTTTATATAAAAAGTTCCTTTGTAAATGAAGGTCTTGAAACATATATTATTGAACTACTACAAGTTTTGAGGAACTGCCTGAATAAATTATACCATTCCAATAAAAGGTAGCCCCATCTGCAACCCCAGAAAGCCAAGTTCCTTATCAGGGATAAATAGCCCTCTTTCTAAGTATTGGATAGAATAAAACATTGAAGAGGGCTTTAAATTCCTGAGACTATTAATTTAAAAGGGTGAGGTCACTGACTTAAGACTTAAAATGCTTTGAGTTTTAATGTAGTGGGACTTTGATTGCAAAGAAATTAAATCTTTGTACTTTAATATCTCAGTGAGAATTTGATAGTGGATGAGGATTTAAATTTAAATTTGAGTCATTTTGCTGTTGATGGAATTTTATTACTGATATATCTTTATGCATTTTGATATTCAATGTTTTTAATATTTTAATATTTTATTTCATATCATTGCAGAACCACTGATAACCTCGTACAATTTAGAGGGACATTATTTGAAAATGAAAATAGAATGAAAAGTGACTTTCAGCTGTGGATATAGTGTTAATCATAGGGTTGATTCACTGAGTATCATTCTGACCCGTTTCAGAAATGATAACTAACAAATTACATTATAATTCCTCTTTAAGAAAGATTACAGGGTGTGGTGTTGGGGCAAGAATAACCATTATCAACTGCTGCTCTTCTCCAGTGAGGCATACCACACCCAACATTGACTTTAACCTTAACTCCGTGGGTTTTGAGAAAAAGAAAACCAAACAAACTTCAGTAACATCAGTGTCACTGCCTCTTTCCCATTCCTAGTGTTCCTTTCCATAAGGACAAAGTTTCATTAGTGTAAGCCTCTTTTTTTCTTCAATGCCACACTTATACCTCTCCTGAGAAGAGTGGCTTCTTCTTTAACTGATGAGTTTAGAGGTAGAAATAGCATGTGTAGCTGTCTTTTTTACTTTTCTTTCATTTGTGGGAACCAAGTACACATAAGAAACATGTATTCTTTTGTGCTCCTCTGTGCAAGGTACCTAATTTGTGAGTCTTGATGCAAATTGAAAACGTGGGACCACTTCTTCAAAAGGTGAGGAAAACTATGTTGTAAAGGTACTAAAATACAAAGTTTTTCTTTTACTCTGTAGTCTTTATTTCCACTTGATGGGTTTTTTTTTCTTTGCTGTGTAATTTTGTTCTTAAATAAAGAAAAAATAAAATTTTGAATTATTAATATAAATGTTATCATTCATCTTTATATTGTAGAAGATGAATTTTAA
Source organism: Avahi laniger (assembly GCA_963575035.1). NCBI lineage: Eukaryota > Metazoa > Chordata > Mammalia > Primates > Indriidae > Avahi > Avahi laniger. Next base: position 27,668 of record CAUYSK010073633.1, on the reverse strand, counting down.
ATTAAAAAATACATAATCAGTATTTTGTAGCTCTTATTTACATACATTTCATTCTTACTGGAACAGTAGAAATGTTACATGGAACTAATCAAACACCTTTTATTTCACATTAATGGACACATTTTACAAATGCTTTCTACCTTCAGTTTCCTGATAAGTAAGGAAGAAGTGGACAGAATAAGAATTATGGTTCCCCTGTCTTCCTCTTTTTGCAGATTATCACTTTCAGTGTAAGGCTTTGGCTAATCCAAGGAAGTAACATGAATAAGAAAGGGCATGATAAGATGTTTTGACCTTCATGTTCCCTAGAACATCACTGTCTCCTTTCTACGTTCAAAGCAAGTTATAGTTTGAGTGAAAATGTTGGCTTCTGGAAACTGTCAGTGTCCCTTTTAGTCATAGATACAACACACTTACCTTCTACTCTCTTTGTCTTCCTGAACTTCCATGCATTGTGGATTCACCAGAATTCTCTGATCAGGAGCATCATAAATGCTATGTGCAAATAGAGAGGCAAGGAATGGAGGATATAAACATTGTCCCTATCTCCTCTGCTCTTGCTTCATTGTCCCATCAGACTTCTCTATGAAACACAAATTCAATGATAAAATTACTAAGAATTTCAAGATGGAGGCATAAAAACATTAAGCTCAGTGTGGGGCACTGTGAGACTGCCCAGATCACATGCTCATGAAACCTGCTTCCATGTAGTGAGTTTTAAATGTACAGGTATCCATGTGGGAAGTCGTTTCCTTCTCTAATGATACTGTGATTGTGTCAACAGCTTTGCCCATTTAGTTGGTGCCAAGAATCTACTTGTCAGCAAATATAAGCCATATTCATCAATTTTATAATGGCATTTTCATTCTCATCTGCCTTGATATAAGCCTCATTCCTAAATTTCTGAACCCTAAGACAGAGAAAAGAGATGATATTTTTTGTAGTATATCTTAAACGTAAACAGTATGAATTGCCATATAGACAACATTGTAATTGAAAATGCGCCTGAAACAGAACACTAGGAGACATATTATTTTTCACAAAGTATTTTCAAAAATATCATGGATTACAATTTCCAAAATTCAGTTCGCCTGTTTTTTAATAGGAAAATATAATGATACATGGTTAGCAAAACCATTTTAGCAAAACCATTTTTCCTGATCCAAGAAATATAATTTTATACAAAATATATTTACTCATTAAAATGTATAATGATATAAAGACAACAAGTACTTTCCATGACTAGGTGCTATTGACAGTACATCAAGGTATACAAGAAACAATGTCACAGTTTGCTAAACATAGGTTCTTAAAGTAGTTGAAGTTAAAATATAAGATGATCTCATCAAGATGCAGATCTCGACAAAATGCAAATTGCAGTGAATAATGCACTTTGGGGAAAAGTTAGTAAAAGAGACTTAAAAGTAGACTTCAAGTTATGAGAAATGCTAGAAGAGCGCACTATAATAGAACATAAAAAAAGACAATTTGGCAAAAGAATAGACAAACGGATCAATGGAACAGGGTAGCTGAGAAATAGACCTACCTGCAAAAATAGCCACTGATCTTTGACAAAGGAGCAAAAGTAATACAATGGAGAAAAGATAATCGTTTCAAAAAATGGTGCTGAAACAACTGGATATACATATGCAAAAAATGAATCAAGACACAGATCTTATACCCTTCAAAAATTAACACAACATGAATCACAGACCTAACTATAAAATGCAAAACTACAAAACTTCTAAATGATAACATGAGAGAACATCTAGATGACCTTGACTATGGTGATGACTTTTTAGATAAAACACCAAAGGCACAATCCTTGAAAGAAATAACGGATAAGTCAGATTTCACTAAAATTAAAACTTTTGCTCTCTGAACACCATTGTTAAGACAATGAAAAGAAAAGTCAAAGATAGGGAGAAAATATTTTCAAAAGACATATCTGATAAAGAATTTATTATCTATGTTATTCAAAAATCTCTTAAAACTGAATAATAAAAAAATGTTCACCTCACTTGAAAAATAGGCAAAATATCTGAACAGATATTTCACAGAAGAGGGTGTACAGGTGGCAAATAAGTATATGAAATGAAAAGATGTTCAACATTATATGTCATTAGGAAATTGCAAATTAACACAACAATGAAATAACATTATATACTTATTTGAATGCTCAAAATGCAAAGCACTGGTAACACCAAATGCTGGTGAGTATGTGCAAAAACAGGAATTCTCACTCATTGTTGGTGGGAATGCAAAATGGTACGGCCACTTTGGAAGACAATTTGGCAGTTTCTTACAACACTAACCACAGTCTGAACATATGATCTAGCAGTCGCACTCCTTGGTATTTACCCAAAGGAGTTGAAAACTTCTGTCTGCACAAAAACCTGCTTGCAAGTGTTTATAGCAGCTTTATTTATAATTGCCAAAACTAGGAGCGATGAGAATGTCCTTCAACAGGTGAATGGAAAAATAAAACTGTAGTACATCCAGACAATAGGATAGTTTTCAGTGCTAAAAATAAATGATGTATCAAGCCTTGAAAAGACATGGAGAAATCTTAAATGAATATCACAAAGTGAAAGAAGCTAATGTGAAAAGGCTACATTCTATGTGATCCCAACTATATCACATTCTGGGGCAAAGCTATGGAGATAATAAAAAAAATCAGTGGTTGCCCGGGGTTATGGAGGAGGGAGGGATGAATAAGCAGAAAACAGAAGATTTCAGGGCAGTGAGAACACTCTGCATGATACTATAATGGTGGATACATTTGTTAAAATCCATGTAATATACAATACCAAAAGTGAACACTAATGCAAACTGTGGACCTGGGCGGTATTGATCTGTAAATGCAGAAATATAGATTGTAACAAATGTACCACTCTGGATACTGAAAGTGGGGCAGGCTGTGCCTCTGTGGTGGCAGTGGGTATATGGCAACTGTACTATCTGCTTAATTTTGCTGTGAACCTAAAACCACTTTAAAATTCATTTCTACATAGCAAACCATTAAATTTATGAAATAGATCCATAGACTTTTTGCTTTATAATATTTATTTTAAAACATATTAGCTAAAATGAATCCTTTTTGAGTCTATACCTCTAATCCTAAAATTCAAGGTTTTCCTGCAACATTGGCAATTTGAGTCCTGTACTCACAGATATGCCCTTACTCTATCCACATATATTAGGCATTTTCCTAATTATTCTGGCTTTTCCTTCTGGCTTTTCCTAATTATTCTCCCTTTAACCTCTTAATTAACCTTCCCTTCCTCAAATGCCAACTTCATCTCACTATGACCCCATCTCAATATTAAAGCCAAATGTGATCTCTTGCTTCTCCAAATTGTTTTTGTATTGGCTGAATATAATAATCATTTGATACTTATCATAGCCCATTTTCATTCTTAGTAAACTTTCCTCTTTTATGTGGATAAACAAGCTATGAGCCTCTTGTAGTTTTTACCCATGTATGTTACATGTGCCTAACACATTGACTTACAAAATATTGATGTTGAAACATGAGTTGTGATTGACAACATTTTTTATATAGTCTTTGGTGCTGAATTTTTAGGGATTTTTCCTTAGCAGTGACACTAATTATAAACATATATTTTTCAAAACTGAAGTTAAAAACTGCATGTGCAGATTAAAATTTGAAGCGATTCAAAAAGTAGCATTATGTGATATAAAAACAACTAAATTTACTCTGTCATATTCAGAATCCTTGAAACTTGAATTCTCCCCAGGGAATTTGACCAAGCATGACCTGCCAGGATGATATTTTAAATGAAGTGCACGCAGCCAAGCCTCCTTTCTGTTTGTGCTGTGATTAAACAAAACAAAACAAAGTAATATAGTAATAAAGCTCATTTCAGTGACATGATGAATAAACTGAAAATTTTAACCTCTGGCCCTTTTACCCTCTCCAGTCATGCAGAGAGTTCACAGTTTAACTAAATAAGTTGACAGTGGAAACAATGTAATTGTCCTGTATATCTTTTATAGTATCCTCAATCAAATAAGACCTTAAGAAGAAAAAAAATCTTCAACTTCCATTTGGTACAAACTTGCTGACTGCTGACAAATACTAGATCTATCAAAGTCATAATCGGTTTTGGCTCATTACCAATACCATAAAAAAAAAGCTTTATAATCACTTCACTAAAAGAGTAGTTCACTTGCTGTGATGTGCATTTCTACTTGCCTGTCAAAGAAATACCCAAATACTGTGCTGCACATGCTGGAGAGTCACATTCAAAACTGTTACAATGTGTGTTTGTATGTATACATTTATGCATGCATGTATGTGTATATGTGTATATAGAACGCACACATTTATTCCATTTAATAGATAAAAATGTCCCATAAAATCATTACTCACATTAGAATGTAAAAAACATTATACTTGGCTGGTTTTTTTTTACTTTTCCTTGCCCTGCTACATCTAACCCTTCATCAAAACTCATTGGAATTTTACCTTTTTACTGGAATAAGCAAAGAACACTTCACACTAGCTCTCAGTCACTATGTAAAGGTTTAAGTAATATAAAGTTGGTAACTGTTAATTTATAATTAAATATTCATAATATAAACAGTATCATGTTGCTGTTCTCCGACTTAACATTATATCTGGAGAACTTCCTGCTTTGTCCAGGTCTCTAGGAACATGTGCATTAAACGGGCACATTTTACAACTATAATGAGGAAATAAGATGTAAATCAACATGATAAACCTTATTATAGTAGTTCCTTTGTTTTCCTGGCATCTGTATGTGGATTTGTGAGTCAGATTTAAAATGGAAAGCTTTTAACTCTTGGAATATTTACTATCTATGTTATGCTCATTCTGGTTTCAAAGTACTTTTCCTGAGCAGTGAAGACATATATTTTAATGTATTAAAAAAGACTATCCTTCTTGAACAGCTAGCCTATAATCACAATTAGTTTGATTTTATGCCATTAATTAAACCAGGTTTTCAATTTCCCCCTGAAAGTCCCTCATGCTGGCCACAATAAAAAGCTATCAATTGTTAAATAGATAAGGAGATTTGGATGATTTTATCCAGTTGGCTTGTTCCTGATCCCTGTATCTGAATTCTCACGCAGGAAAGTGTGAATGCCTTTTGTTAATACCTGGTATGCTCTCTATCTTCAAGTGAATTAGCAACCTTTACAATATATAGTATTAAATCAGATGACACCTTCAGTATTGCATTCCACAGCAGAGTTACCTTTCAAATACAGGATAGGGCATTATTTGGCCACATTAGTTCAGTTCCTGAGTAGGCAGTAGTAAAGATTTTCATAGTTTCAGAGATTAATGGGAAATTTAGATCAGAATAGCCTGTCTAAATGCTCTGTGATTGGCACTGGTTATTATCAGAGTAACTCAGGATGGCACATCATTGGATAAAAGGTGAGAATCATCATTCTAATTTAAATCATGACATTTAAAATTTATGAAAAGTCACTCCATCATCAAAATGCTTTATTAGTTCTAGAGTAACATAGTATCCAATAATAGAAAGAGACATCATTGTGTATGCAAGAAGGTTTCCAAATCCCAGATTATCTGTTCACTTTATTGGTATTCTTCGAGACCACTTTTAGATAAGAAAAAATACAGCATTAAAAATTATAAGAATATTAACTTATGACAGCATTATCTGTCAATTTTAATTTTCTTTGAAAATACTGATTTGGTTTTTAATTTCCTTGTCCCTTAGGTTTGGCATTTGTATTTAGAAAAATGTAACATCTGAAATAATTACATTACTACAATAAAAAAGGATAATTTAACTAGATAAATTTCAATTCATTAGAAGAAAAACAGGAGAAAATTTTAGGAGTAAAATTTGACTTGTACTTTTTCAATACTTCATTTACAACTTTTCATGCTTATATAGTTTGTCTCCAAAGATTGGCTTGTGTAGAATGGAAGATTACATATTTCTTTTCTCAGATTTCACCTTCCCAAGAAGAAACGTTGAAATTATTTAGAATTATCTTTTTCTATAAAAAATGTTATTAGAATTTTGATTGAGATTGCATTGAAACAGATCACTTTGGGTAGTAGTACGCACATTTTAACAACATTTTAATTCTTTCAATTCAAGAATACAGAATATCTTTCCATTTGTCTATGACTCCTTTAATTATCTTGATTAAAATTTCATAATTTTCCATGTAAAAATCATTCATCATTTTGGGATAAGTTTATTCCATATATTTGTTGTTGTTGTTGTTACTGCTATTGTAAATGAGATTACTTTTAAATATCCTCTTTAGAAAGTTTGCTGTTAGTGTATAAACATTCTAGTAATTTGTATATGTTAATTTTGTATCCTGCAGTGTTACTGAATTTATTTTTTAGTTCTAACTATTTTTGTTGAATTTCTAATTTTGTATCCTGCAGTGTTACTGAATTTATTTTTTAGTTCTAACTATTTTTGTTGACTTTCTAGGGTTATCTATATATATGATCATGTCATCTCTAATCAGGGATAATTTAACTTCTCTTAACTAATTTGGATGATTTTTTCTTTCTCTTGTCTAATTCCTCTGGCGAGGACTTCCGGTAGTATGAGGGATAGAAGTGCTGAGAGTGGGCATCCTTGACTTGTACCACATCTGAGGGGAAAAGCTTTTAGTCTTTCTTGTTGATTATGGTTTTAGTTATGAGCTTTTCATACATGGTCTTTATTGTGTTGAGGTAAGTTCCTTCTATACCTATTTTGTGAAAATTGCATTATTTATTTTTTTAAAAAGAGATAGGTCTGAAGGAAATTTGTGTGTAAGATCATTCTTATTAAGAAGACTTTTTCAGAAACCAAAATGGTGTTAGTTTTCTTAATATTAGTACACTTTAGTAAAATATGTATCCGTATATACGAATTATGTGTATATTATTCATAATACATAATATATTGTTATTAATGAATACTTATCTATTGATCAATTGATCTATTGTCTATCTATCCATTTAGCCATCTATTATCCATCTTTAAGTGTTATCTTGAATTTAACTTTAAGAAGTTAAATAGAATCAGACTCCCCAAAATCAAAACCCACAAACAACTTCCCATATCACTTAGAGTAAAAGCCAGACTGCACCTCACATGATTGCCTTCCTCCCACCTGTCTGTCCTCATATCTCTTCACTCTTACTGCCTTTACTTTTGCTCTTCTACCTTGATCAATGTTCTGGTCCTTGAACTCAACTGTAGACATCTCACCTATCAGTCTCTGCAGATAGTTTTGTCTGGAATACTCTTCTCCAATATATCTGCAAAGTTCACTCTCTCACCTCTTTTGGGCTTAAAAACCACATTCTCACTCAAGCCTTCCTTTATGACCTCATTTCAAATTGCAACTCCCTCCCTCAGCAGTCCTTATTTTCCTTTGTGTAAGCACTGATCACCACCAAAGATGCTACACATTTTACATCTATCTATATATTATATAATGTTTATTTGTTGTCTGTCTCCTTCCAGTAGAATGTAAGCTTTAAAAAAGCCATGATTTTGTCTGTTTTTTACTACTGTGTCTCCTAAAAGAAATTAGTTATCAAAAAATATTTCTCGAACTGATGAATAAGAGAATAAAAATATAATGCTCAGTGATAGGCAAGGTTTAATTGCTAATTGTCATTATAGGTCTTGTCATATAATTTGACCAATAAGACCATATGATTCGTGAGACTCTTTTAAAATACGTTTTAATAATTTGGTCAATATTAATCACACTAAGTTGAGATAAATCATTAAAATTATAATATTTTAGATAGCATGCCAACTGATTCATGGAATTAATTGCACATGAATGATGATAATTTCAAATTTTATTGATCAGATTTCATTTTTTTTTTTTTTTTGAGACAGAATCTCACTGTATTGCCCGGGCTAGAGTGCTGTGGCGTCATCCTAGCTCACAGCAACCTCAAACTCCTGGGCTCAAGCGATCCTCCTGCCTCAGCCTCCCAAGTAGCTGGGACTACAGGCATGAGTCACCATGCCCGGCTAGTTTTTTCTATATATTTTTAGTTGTCCAATTACTTTCTTTCTAATTTTAGTAGAGACGGGGTCTCGCTCTTGCTCAGGGTGAGTTAGAACTCCTGAGCTCAAACAATCCGCCCACCTCGGCCTCCCAGAGAGCTAGTATTACAGGCGTGAGCCACCGCGCCCAGCCCAGATTTCATTTTTTGTTTCTATTATATATCATTTTCTTTTTAAATCTTACTAGACAAGAAATATGGGGGAGCTGGACTGTGAACAGTTAGCTATCCCTAAGAATTCCACAGACAACTGAAGTGTAATGAATACCTGATCTTTCCCCTTTGATTCAATTTTATTTTTTTGTGAACTTGAATAGGTGAGAAGGTTAAGTAGCCTTTGGGAAAATAGTTAATCATTAAAACCTAGAAAAGCTTAGTCATATCTAAAGGAAAAAGCTTCATCCTTGGTTTTAGAAATAGTGAAAATAGAAGGAATTTCTAAGATACTTAATAAGAACAAGTTTTGTTTGATTTTGATTAATTAAAAAATTTAAATACAAATTTTATTAATTCAATTAAATTAGCATCAAAACCAAATAAGTAATGATATTATAATATAATTTTTAAGAGTTTAATTTTAAAATACTTTCTGAGATTTTAATTTTTTAAAAAAGCTTTGAAAATGTCAATGTGAACAGTGACTGCTTATTACTGTAGATTTTAGTTCAATGGTTGAGGAAAGTCCTTCGGAGTTTGTGTGCCTAGATGAAAGAAGCCAGACTATGAACTGTATTTTCCATAGTATATATGGAAAATATTCATTTCTTTCAAATTTATAAGAGTTTTTAAAATATTTCATCCTTTTTAAAAAACTTATTCCCCTGAATGTTAGCATTTTTAAAGGGAATAAAAACGTTTTTTGTATTATTAATTATTAAAATTTCAGAGCCTTTGTAGATATTACTTTAATTCATAGACTTATTTTCAAATGACCTAAAATTTTTCTGTACTAAGACTTACAAAGGGCAAAATGCCCCTGCTGACCTTGTAGAAACTTGACCAGAGCTTGTTAACGTCATATCTAGCATGCTGGAACCTGGCCCTGGAGTCTTCCTTCTGTCTCTCTTAACAGCTTTGGCTCATTCTTAGTGTCACTCATGAGAGACTTAATAGCTCATTGTTCCAAAACGGTCTTCCCATGAGTTCATCACCTGGTTGTCACTTCACTGTTGCACTTGATCTCAAACTCAAGTACCATCTTGACTTCTGGTTTGTTGACCTTCTGTGCTAATTCCCAGTAGGAGACTCCTTGTTGGTCTGCTTCTACAACACAATCCCAAATCAGTGTTGGTGCTGGCTACTAACTTCCTCACCTGAAACACCAAAAAAGAAAACACAGAAAATCAGAACTGATACAATGTCACTTGAGAAATGATTATCCAGTTGTCTGATAAATAATACTCTGGGATAAAGCCAGTTTGTGTCTGAGGTCCCAAGGAGAGAAGCTGTGAAATGGCCATCCTTTTTATTTCCAGGTGCACGTGGGGACATCAGAGATCAGAAAGTCCAATGTAGGTATATTTTACCTACTGAATTCTTTTCTTTTTGTATTTTTATCAAACGTTTTAACGTTTTTATACACTGTTGACAATACATTAGTAATTTGGATATCAAATTTATTATTTTTTTAAAGATGAGGTTTGTACTGTAATCATCGTATTCTTCCCTTCCTTGACATTTGATAAATATTTGCCATATGAGTCATTTTTGTGATTCATTGACTACATTAATCTGAGTTTACATTACCTATTATTTGTTACTTTTAAAAATCATATGTTTACAAATTTGCCAGATGAATCATCTTTATAGAATTTACTGATCCATTTATATAGAGAGCCACATATTCAAATATTCATAAGTTATAGTAAATATTATTGTCCAAACCACATGTCAAGCATTTTATTTAAGCTAAGTCATTACTTGAAATCCCTTATCAAAATTAATTCTAAATATTTTCAGAGAATAGTTATAAATTCATTCTTGAAAATTTAACATTTTAAAATGACTGTTTCCTGAAGCTTTGTATAAAAATCTAAATCTAATTCACAGAATTTTGAAGTATCCATATAAGTACATAGGGCAAATTGGATAAATGACTAAGTAACACTCACAAGGAAAGATATACATCCCATAAGGCTTCAATAAAAGAGTTCAAGTGTGGTATTTTTTATGTAGTTTTATTTAAAATATGGTATATGAATCATTTACATCATAAATATATCTTGCATAAAAGCTATGATATACCTACTCTAGTAATCAGTGAGGTGGAATTAGATTTTAATACTCTCTGCACATGCAGTGAGAAATGAAACATGCAAGTTACATAAATAAGTTCAGAAATAATTTTTATCTGATATATATTTCTCTCCTTTATATCTTACTATATTTCAGAAAGATGAGTATCTGGATTATTTTATTTTATTTCACTCAGTATAAATTTAATGATTAATGAGGTAATTATTTGTTTTTATTTAAAAATCTGAGTCATTGATTTTAAGCATTTGGAAAATTGAGGAATATTTGACTATTATATTTAATTATTTGTTCATGCTGTGCCCAAATAAATACCTTTACTGTGTGTGCAGCACAAAAGAATGAGAAGACAGAATTCTATATCTATATGCAGACATTATTGATCTAGGACAGGAACCTAAATAAGGGGGAAGGTATAATTAGTGGCTGGGAAATTTGGTAGTAGCATTGGTAATGTCCTGGATGAAACTTGTGAAGATTTTCTCATTTTGGGGAAGTGACTGCTTTCTAAAACTTGGTAATTTTTCTACCTATAATAGAAAAATCCTGTTTAATTTGGAACACTCTATCAGACAGCTAAATAGTTATGCAATAGGATACCCTTGCCTGGTATTATAGGCCATCAGATATACTATGTTTCATATTATAATTGTTCATCACCAAATTACTTATGAAAATATCCATTTTATGACTCATTATTTGAAAAAAAATAGTCAGTTTAGATGTCCTTAGTTAAACTGTCTTAGTAATTTGTAATAATTTCATGGCAATTTTTAACAGTAAATATCTAAATGTTGCATTTGTTTCAGAAAGTGCAAAGCATTTATTTTCTTTTTTAATAAAGAATTTAGATAAACAATTTTATTTCCTTGAAACTCTACAAAAAGAAAAGAAACATTTTATTAAGATGACTGAATAGTATATCACATTCGATATGAAAAAGTTATGTTGTGAAATAAGTAAATTACTTAGGAAACAATGAGCTATAACTTATACCCTCTCCAATTTAGAATTCTCATGGTTCCCATGAAGCAAACTGGATGACCTAAACTGCATTTTAAATTAGACTTTTGAAGTGATTAATCTCTCTAACATTGCTTATTTTACGAATACAGTAGTTTTATATTATCAAAACAGTCTTTTCTTTTGAGAAATGTTAAAGATTTATTATTATTGTTCTGTTTTATAAAAGTGCTTAGAAAGACTTTCTAAATACACTTAGGGAAAAGCTAATAGGAATGTTCTTCAGATTTTATCCAAATGAGCCCAGCTTGCCATGGAAGCTGATGCTTTAACAATAAGGTGAGGGAACCTGTAGTTAAAATCTAAAAGAATATAACATGGCATATTTACTGAAGGCATTGTCTTTGATCTTCTAACATAGAAAGAAAACATGAGAATTAATAGGGCAAAGAACAATAGTTGAACTGTGAATTTAATGACTCTTCATGTTTATATCCAAAAAACAATGAAAAGCATAGACTAGAAATAAACTTTACTCCAGATCACATATGCTTCTTTAAAGAATAAAATTTTTAATATTAGGTTGCAAGCTATTGAAATGTGAGTAAATTGTAAACGGATAAAGGGTAGTGATTTGCTTCATTATTATGACTATAAACAAAGTTTTAAGAAGATGATACCAAATTCTGTAATGTTTTTATGAAAATTTTGTTCTACTTTCTCACTTACAATGAGTCTCATCATATTAAATAAATTTCTCATGATAGTTGAAAAATGATGCTATTTGTTCATACAGGGGGACAAAAAATTCTTTCCTCAAATATCTTCTTTTCAGCAGCTGGTGCATCAATTTATTCAGAATTTTGTAGATGAGATGGAAATTAAGTTGTTGTAAATACCAGCTATACACTGAGTGAGATCAACAACGACTAAGGCATTGGTTTCTAATTAGATGTATATGAAAAGAAATTCTTGAAGTAGGTTCTCGTGGTTTAAAATCAAAGATATTAGAGAAAAATAGGCAAAACCAGTGATATTTAAAAGGGTAAGAGATATTATATAAAAATAATCAGGAACAGCCAAACATGAGGTATGGAGGAGCTGCTTAAGTTAGATCTAACCTACCAAATAATTAATTGCTTCCTTTTCATGGTATCAAATGCAAATGAAGCAGGGAATAAGAAACTATTAGTATTGCCATTGCTTTTGCACCTACATCCGTAAACTTATATCTGTGAAGAAGGGCTATTTTTCGAAAACCACTGCAAGCCAGAAAATGTTAGTTTGTGTCTTTAAATAATTGGATATGTGTGTGATGTTAAAATACATAAATATGCATATATATGTAAATTGGCAATTAATCCCTTTTAGAATATTTACATTCATGAATATATTTAACTTTTTACTTGAAATGCATGTATTATAGAAGCCCAACTAGATATCGTAATTATAAAATAAATAGTAATGTTTAAAAAATCCAAAAATATTAGTATACATTGATGTTAAACTAAGAGAAAATGTAATAAGGGACTAATCGTATTGTTATCAATTATTTTAGATTTATATCGATTAATGTTATAAATTTTTAATGTTAATATAAGACTATATGTTAGAAAGGAAAGAAAATACTTGTATATATGTGTGTGTGCATATGTGGTGTGTTCCACTTTTAAGAACACAATAAATTTATTTTAAGCACTTTTTTTTTAGAATATTAGAATTTTAAAAAATGACAGAAGCCCAACATTTTACATACATACTAAGATCTAAATGCAGTGCCAATAGAGGAGAATTTCTCACAACTGAATATTTCTTGTTATAAACATTAAAAGTCACATTTAAAAGTATTCCTTTAAAAGAAATAATAATTTAAAAACTCATTATTATTCAATCAATTTTGATAAAATATTCCTTTAATCCAATTTGTATTTACTATCTCAGATGTAAAAATTTCATTGACAGATATTTTTGGGCTTCCAAAGTTTTGTGTTCCATAACTTCAATGCCTTTTGTCATTTGATTCTTTTGCACAGAGACCCCTTCTGTGGCTCCAAAAGCATCAAATATATTTTCTTTGTGTCATGAAGTATATCATTATTTGTCTTCTCTGTAAGACTTTAATGTAAAAACTAGCTTATTCATAATTCTTGACCCCCTATAGTTACAAGAAGTAAAAATAAGGTATAAATGCTAGAATGTATAATTTGGGTTTTTTAAAATGTTTTATTTTGAATTAATTTCAGATTTGCAGAGAAGTTGTAAAAATACTGCAAAAAATTCATGCACACCTCACTCAGATTCCCCAACAGTTAATAATTGACCAAGTTTGTTGTATGTGTGCATGCATGCATGCATGTATACCTGCATATATATTGCAGAATACAGACTTTTGCAGGTATACCACAGTGCATATTATCAGATGGCACAAAGGCACATGATATTAATTTTTCCAATTACTATTGATTTTATCCTTGATCAATTAAAGTGGTGTGTGCCAGGTTCTCTACACTAAAGTAAGCATTTTTACTTTTGTTATTAATACATATAATTTGAGTCGACATTTGAGACTACTAGCATTCCTTGTTTATTCGTACTTCACTTTATTGAACTTGGCAGGTATTGTGTTTTTTATGAATTGAAGGTTCGTGGCAATGCTGCGTCAAGCACATCTGTCAGCACCATTTTTCCAACAGTTTGTGCTCACTCTGGTTCTGTGTCACATTTTGGTGACTCACAATATTTCGAGCATCTTCATTATGATTACACGTGTTATAAGGATCTGTGATCAGTGGTCTTTGGTATCACAACTGTAATTGTTTGTGGCACCACGAATCTCACCAATATAAGACAGTGAACTTAATCAATAAGTGCATGTGTTCTGACTGTTCCAGCACCTGGTCATCCCCCCATTAATGTCCCTCGCTTTAGGCCTCCCTATTCTGAGAAACAATAATATAGAAATTAGGCCAATTAATAACCCTACAGTGTCTTCCAAATGTTCTCATAAAAAAGAAGAGTCACAAGTCTGTCCTTTTAAATCAAAAGCTATAAGTGATTAAGATTAGGGAGAAAGGCATCTTTGTGGTATGCTTATTTATAACCATAATCTTTTCTTCTTAAAATTTCAGCTACTATATTTTTAAAAAATATACTGACTTTCCATTTAACTTTGGCAAAAAAAAGTTCACATTTCTTTAATTACCCAATTGAGGAAATAAAGTGTATACCGACACATTAACAAAATTCCATTTTATTATTTCTTTCTATTGATTTGCTAACTTTTTCCGATATTATGTCAACATATCACAGTTTAGAAACATTGTGTCATTATAACTATTTTTATGTAACTTCTATTTTAATGATTTTTGTATTTGAATTATTTTGTAATCATTTTTATAATGATTGTTTATACATGATTTTACATGAATCGATTTCAAAATTAATTGAAAGAAATGTATCCCATGGGTCTCACATTCTAAAATTTTCATCATGATCCTTCTCTTCATTGCCTTTTTACAACAGAGCATATGCCTGCAGCCACTCCTGCAGACACATACTTGATAATTTGCTGTGGTTGCTTTCTTTCCACATTAGGAAGGTTTCTTGCATAGAAGTGCCTGGTTACTCCCAAAGTGTTGAATTACAGGGCTGAGCCACTGTGCCCAGCCTCATCATGCTCTGAGGTGTCCTTTGATGACTAGACAATTCACTTTAACATGGTCCAATTTACTAATAATTGCTTTGGCCATGGTGCATTTTTTATTCTCTTTAAGAAAAAATGGTGCCTTTGGTAGATCCCTAATAAAATTCTTCTATGTTAACTTCCAAAAGCTTTATTGATTTTTCTTTTACATTTAGAGGTAAGTCCATCTGGAAATGATTTTCTGTATATTATGTTAACTAGAGGACAAGTTTTTGTTTGCCGTAAGGAAACCCAATTGATTCAGTATTCTTCTTAAGCATATTTGTATCATGAATTTCATTAGAAATCTGAAGAGAGTTATAGATGTTTTATCAGAATAAGGGCTTTAAATATAAAATATAATATAAATAGTATAATATAAATGTTATGAGAAATCATTTGTATTGAAATATTAATAACATATTAACATTTATGAGTAATGAATTTATTTTTAATATAATATATAAAATACTTAGCACAAGTCTGATAGCTAATACAATTTTAAAATTGCCATGAATTGAATAATAGTATTTCAAGATTTCTTCAAATAACCGAAATATCTGTGATTTTTATTGGTGCCAAGTTTACAAGTACTACTAATGGTTATGTGACTTACTGTCTATATTCATATATAAAGGGAATAATATGCTTCACTTACAGATTAGCAAAAGTAAAGATTTAATTTTTCTCCTACATTTAAGTTCATGGGCCCCTTTAATTTGATATCCACAAATTGCATGAAGCTCAAGTTAAAAATCACAGATTTATTAGAAATAACATTCCTGCCCTAAGCCATAAAAATCTCACTGCAGTAGTAACTTTGTCATACAATTGGTGATCATATATGTATGAGGTTGTTTTCTTCATTTTGTTATATACACATACCTATTTATTCTTTCACTCATACCATACTGCTTTAATTACTGCATCTTATCAAAAGGCCTTGATATCTGGCCTTGTGTAAATCTTTAACTTTGTCTTTCTTCAAAAGTATTTTGGCTATCTTAGCCATTTTAATTTTTATAGAAATTTTAATCAGTTTTGAAAAGAACTACAAAGATTTTGAATGGGTTTTTTTCAATAAGCTCATTTCAGACACTCTTAACATATAGAATTTTCAGTCTATAAATATAAAATTTTCACCTTTTTATTTATAACTTTAAATTCTTTCAATTATGTTTTATAGTTTCTCATGTAAAGAGCATTATACTAGATCTATATAAAGCTACATACTTCTTTTGTCAGATTAATTACTGTCTATTTCATGCTTCTGATGCTGTGATCAATGATTTATTTCATTTTCTAAACATTTGCTGCTAAAATATAGAAATAAAATTAATTTTTTGTATGATTATTTTGAATCCAAAATAATCATACAAAATACAAATCATACAAAATAATTTACCAGTCAGTAAATTTATTTTAAATTTTTATAGATTACCAATAATTTTCTTTGGAAATTCTAAATGAATATGGAAACTTTATTCCATTGCAATATTTATCTATTTTATTTCATTTATGACCTAACTGCATTGTTGAATAGTAGTGAACATGTTTATGTCATTGATTCAAAAGAAAGTTTGTAGTATTAAATGATTAATGCTATTTTTGCTTTATTATCTTATGTTTTGTTAGATTGCTCATTTTATTCTTAGTTTTCTGGGAGATTTAATCATGAATAAATTAAACTCATGATTTAATTTATCATGAGTTTTATCAGATATTTGTGCACCTATTCATAGATTTCTCTTTTATTCTTTAAATATACTAAAATTTATTGATTTTTAAATATGAATTCAAAATAAATTCCTAAAACAAACCCAACTTAATCATGGCACATTATCTTTTTAATGTCTTACTTCATTTAATTTGCTAATATTTTCTTTAGTAATTTGTGCATCCATATTCAAGTATAAAATTCTAAGATATAATTTTTCTTTTCTTGTAATATTATTGTCAAGCTTTAGCTATGATTATACTTACCTCATAAAAGAAATTGAGAGATGCTCTATTTTGTATTTATCTTTCCTGGGGAATTTGTGTAAGATTGGTTTTAATTCATTCTTATAATGTTGGTAAATATAACTGGTCAAACTACCTGTATTTGGAGTTTTCTTTATGGAGCCATTTTAAATTTTTGTCTCAAATTCAGAAATAAACATAGGAGTAACCATTTTTTAAATTTTTACTTCTGTGAGTTTTAATAGGTCACTCTCATGCTGCAATTCAGGATCCTGCTGAATCTTGGTGTCCTTGGAACTCCAAAATATGAATTTCTGTCCCCTAGACTGAATAAAAGTTTCATATAGCTAGACTACCATTTTATTCTTATGAGTAAAGTGCAATTTCCCTATCTGATGTGTGAATTAAAAAACAAAAGGCAATTTACCCAAAGGAAAAGTCAGACAGACTAATATGGAAAGCCCACCAAAGTGAATTTCAGTTTTCTCTGTGCTGTTGACCAATAAAGTACAGCTTGCCTTGATTATATAACTATGCATTCAAGCAGTTGTTTTATGTTCTTTATACAGCTTTCATAGATGCTTTCAGTAGGAGGTTAGCAAAGTAAAAGTTGCTCAAACAGAGCTGGAATTTGAAATCTCCAAATTGGTTTTTATGTGTTGTTATTCTGATGAAGGCCTCTAATCCCATTATCTCATTTTCTATTCTTATAACTCATTAATATTTATGGCTATCAATATGAAAGATTTTCTTTGCACAAGCAATTAAATGCAGTGCTTATTTTTGAAGCTCTTATCCAGAATCTCCTTTTTTCAGAGGCCAAAGAGGTAGAAACAATAAATTAAACTTAGTCTGCTCTTATTTTATCCTCTTGCCAACATCAACAAATGGCTTCAGAACTTGTTCTATCAATATATGTACACACCCCATTAAAATTCTCTCTTTCTCTCTTATATTTTTCAACATGTCTAAAAACTCTATGTACCATGAATTTTTATGAACAAGAAAAGCACTATTTATTGAGTTTAGTGCACAAAAGAAAGGAAGAGAAAAATCCTGGCAATAGTTGATATCTCCCTGAAGCCACACCACTGCTCAGTGGATTGTGCTCTCGTGACCTGTGAATTATTTCTCATGGTATGTGTCTAGCGACATCTGGGATTTTAATAAATCTCTTCAATCATGACTTGTCATCACTGGGCCCATTTTTTTTTTTTTTTTTTACTATTCGGTTGATTTTTTAAATGGAAAATAAAATTTTAGTGCCAATTAGGACTGAAAGCCTCATTAAAATGATTCAAGATGCAAACTGTAACAACCTCCCCCCTCACTTGACATCATATTCTTATAGCGTGCACTGGACATTACTCCCCTAACTACTGGCCATTGGAAGGCAACACATTCACTATTGAGCAATTACATCTAGTGCTGGTCTTCTCTTTAATGCATTGAGTGTTAATATTATGAATTTCCCTGGAAAGAGTTTATGACTAAGTGGTAAGTAATGTCTGGTTTATGAAATACTTGAAAACAGATGGAGTATGTACTTATCCTTGAAATCTAAGTTTAAAAAGTCATAATACTACCTCTCTGAGAATTTTCCTTGCATTATCTTGGACAGAAAATACATTAATCTCTCATTTTCAATATGCCATAACAGAACATATTTTATTATAGTCAGTTGTTAATATGCAATTGCCTTGATTAGAGATTCACTTACCTGGACAAGTGCCCATCTCTTACTCATCTTTACGTCATTCTAATGTCAGACAAGGAAGAGCTCCACAGTGAAAAAAGCAGAAATCAATGAATGCAAGTTCTAGTTATAAAGTTATTAATTTAGTCATAAAATATCAATTTTCATGAACGTTTTAATATAGTATTCATACTGTCAACAGTAATCGTTTCCAGTATGGGTTATAAGTTTGGATATACCTAAAAATGTACTGGAGAGTTGAATTCAAGGAAATAAAATCAGCCTAGCTGGAAAATGTAATTCAAATCACAAAGTAATAAACAGAAAAAACATAAAAGAAGCGACATTTCAAAGAAAACCAAATTACTTTGTTAGAAAAACAAGGTTAATAGCAAGTAGATGGTCACTGGGTGCTTAAAAATTTTTCAGAGAAAACATATTTACAAGCAAAAGTGTTTGCTTTTTAAGATGCAAAATTGAGCAGAATTGAACAAGCAAGTAGACTGTCATGTGCTGAATCTAAATTTGTAATGGAATAGCATTATATTTCAGATAGCAAATTTTACTTACTGCTCATTAATACCTTGAAAATATGCCCTCTCTGAAGCAGCAGAGAAGGGACATTATATTCAATATAAATAAATATATAAATAGAATCAATATGTTTTTCAGAGTTATTTCCAAATAGTTATGAGAGATTCACACATGTCACAGACATTTAATGAAGCCCATGTTATAACTCTTGGGATTTAAGCATTCATATATAAACAGCAAAATTTGTATTAAAGCCCACCCTACCATTTCTCCTTTCTACGAGCTTTTATTTGCTAATTATTTTGTCCAAGTAATGAAATGATTTGAAGTCCAAAAAGCTTCATTACAGCTTTTAAATTAAAATCCCCATTAGCAACATCATTTATATATTTTGCTTGGGTATTCCATTTGAAATTTAATTGATAAAGGGTCATTTGGTTAGTAAATAAGTCATTTACTAATTACCTACCATGTACCAGGCATTGTTCTCAAAACTTAAAATATCAAGTCAAAGAATAAAGAATTCATGATTTCAAATAACTTATATTTAATTGGGAAAGATATACATTATTTAATATAATAATTGTCTTAATCCTTTAGCTTTCTTCCTTTGTCTAGAATACATTCAGCATACCTAAAGTTTGTAATGACGAAGAAAAATTAGCAGTTTAAATAATAAAACCTGCATGACTATATTTGATTATTACATGGCTAAATCTTCTTTTAATTTTAAAGAATGGTTTATTTGTTAAGATAATTCAATGTAAAAACAAACACTTCAATAAAATAATCTACAATAAAATAATCTACTCATATAAATAGAGGCACCCATAATCTCTGTTAAAAATAAAGTGCTATCGAGATAGATATATTTATATCCTAGTCTTAGTTTGCTTATTAACCACAATTTTATGTATTTCTGAATTTTAGTGACTCTTTCCTTGAAGGTGTGCCAAAAATGTATAGGTGACCAGTGAGGTCATTGGAATGCTGAGTAAATAACTCATTTTTCCCATCAGAGGATTATAAACTTGATAAAGCAATTTGTAATTACAGTTTTAATCCAAATAACTTAATCATGGTTTGCACAAAAGGCATTTCTTTGAAAATATTATAAAATGAAAGTTGGAGATATTATAATGATTGTTAGGAAAATGCATAAACATTGACTGAATTGCAGACTAATTTTTGCAAATTGGCTCCATTCTGTTATTTATATATAATATTTAGGGAATTATTTTGAATATGCATTATGGTCTTCATTGTGAAATATATTTTAGTTTCAGTGATCATTTTTATTTGCACAGAAGTCTCATATTGTCTTTCACGGAAATTTTGCTTTATTAACATAGTACCTACTTGAAACTCCTATGATTGACTATAATTCTTTAATAAGTACTCCTTTCTGTCTTCTGGTTTAAGCTCATGAAATGTCTGAATATATAACACAATTCTAATTTTTTTAAGGGTGATTTCTATCCTCCAAAACATAATTGCATACTGAGTTGTCAGGAGAATGGGACATTTAAAGACTCTGGTCGATATTTTTAAAATAGAAATCCAAGTATTTTAAATTAGGAAATTCTTCTCAAAATTAAATTTTCTAAAAAGCGTAGCCATTTCTTCCCTCAAAATACATAGAATATATTTGCTCATCTAAAAACATATTTCAAAAATCTTATTACCAAACTGTTTCTTTAGCAAGCATCATCCAACAGTAATTATCATTTAGCCAATCTTTCTATTTACTCAGCAGCATAGAATGAGTAACTCCTTTGTGCCAGAAACACTTTTGGCACCATAGCAGACACCCAAGTTAACAAAACATAGTGTTCTGTCTTTATGTAGCTCCCAACACATTAAAGTGCTGTTAAAAATTTACAGCCATGAACTATGTTCTGTAACAATGATTTGTAAAGTGTAATGGAAGCAAACAGAGAAGTGTGATTTTCTTTGCCTAGAAACAAAAGAAATGAAATATTTGAAGGTGAATAAGAATACATCCTTTAAAGAATGGAAGGAGATGGCATTCAAGACCAAGAAAATGCATGTTTAACACCATTAACATTTTAAAGAAATAGGCATATTCATGAAATGGGAGAGATTTTGTGAGACTGGGTTCTATATCTATGCCAGTTGTAATGCAAAATGCATGCCAATAATTTACCATGAATTGGAAAAAATTCTACAGTAAATGCAGTTCATATACATTTTAGTAATAATATTGGATGACTAGGAGCCAACAAAGTTTTACCTCTAAAGAAAGTTTTACCTTGAGATGCTTTTTCAGTAATATGATCAAATATTTTCTAAAATGAACAATAAATATCTATTTAAGGCCATCTACTTCACATCTAATATATGATTGCCCCTTCTCTTACCTGGATACTATATATTAACAGCTTATAATATTTGTAGGATTCTTTTAATTACCTTGTAAAAGATATTGAATATTCCACAATCTTTACTTCTTAAAGCTACAACATAAGAGAAAAGAAAGAGAAAAAGAGTCAAAGTTAGGAATTGGAATATACCAGAATTAGAGACCTAGTACATGGCAGATAGGAGCTTTGAGAATTTGCAACTATTTCTGGCAATTATGAAAACCTGATTGGTATGGACTGAATGTTTCTTTTCACTCAAAATTCATATGTTGAAACACTAATCCCCAGTGTGATAGTATTCAAAGATGTGACCTTTGGGAGGTAATTACATTGAGATGAGGTTTTGATACTGGAGCTCATGATGAGATTAGCATCCTTCTAAGAGAAAGATAAACCAGATATTTCTTTCCCCACCCTACCCGACCAATGTGAGTATACAGCAAAAAGACTGTATCCCTCTGCAAAACAAAAAGAAGACTTCACCAGAAATTGAGTTAGCTGACAGCTCAATCTTGAATTTCTCAGCCTCCACAATTGTGAGAAATAAATGTTGGTCGTTTAAGCCACCCAATCTCTAGCATATGTTATAGCAACCTAAACCGAGGCATCAAAGAATGAAATATTAATTTAAAAAGACTTATACTATCTTTTTTTAATATCACAATATATGGACTTTTTTATGCTGTAGGGTCTAAGAGCCACTCATGAATAAAATCGGTAAATGCAATTTACTTTAATTCTATGCTCTTCTAGATAGTCATTAAACTCAGCAATAATACATTTGATAACACTACAATTTATGTAACGAATGGGTAGGCCCCAGGATTCACCAGAAAATAAGTGCATTGCTTTTTTTCTATCTCTTCCAATAACATAAAATTTAATCTTTTCCAATGATTTTCATCCTCTTCACCAGAAGTTTATAAAAAGTGCTTTAATTTTTCATTTATTTGAAGATGCCATCTTGTGTGTAAAGAGTTCTCTTTTATGTATAATCACAGCCACTTTCCAGAGCTGTGCAGTGCTCTCTCTGTGTTCCATTATCAGCCCCAGAAGGCCCTGATTATTCCTGCTTTGCCCATTCCTGTCCAGAGAGAGCCCAAGATTCTCTTATTAGCACTTTCGTTTCTTCAGAGAAGATATTCCCCTTGCAAAATCTATGGTAACACAATTCTTTTTAACTTAGCTCTCTTGTTTCCAGATAATATTTTTTTGTCTTTATTACAATACCACATTTTCTCAATTGTAGCTTTTCATTAAATCTTGAAATAGGGTAATGTTGCTCCTCAAAATTTACTCTGCTTTTTCAAGTTGGTTAGGTCATTTTAATGCCTTTGAATATCCATATAAATTCAATTTCTACACCAAAAAAAAAAAAAAAATAACTACCTAGCTTTTAATTGGGATTGCATTAAAGCTATAGATATATTTGAAGACAATTGATAAAGTAACAGTAATGAGTTTTTTCATTACTCATTAAAATGATTTACCTCCTCATTCATTTAAGTTTTCTCTGTGTTCTTTAAAACTGTGTTTTGTATTTTTCAGTATACAGGTCTTTCATGTCATTTGTAGTATTTATCCTAAAGTATTTCATATTTTATACTAGTGTAAATGCTATTTTTCCATATGTACTTTGCTAGTGTGTAGAAACACAACAGATTTTTATGTATTGATCTTTTATTGTTCATCCTTGCTAAACTCACTTCTAGCAGCTTTTTGGAGACTCTATTGAACTTTGTACATAGACAATTATGTTTTTTGCAAATAAAGACAATTTGTCTTTCACATTGTAATTTTCATCTCTAAAAGTATTATTTATATATTTTATATCTTCTTGTTTGATTTTTAAACATGTGGAATACAATTACAATAATTGTTAGTATCCCTATCTTATTCTGACATCTATGTCATTTCTGAGTTGGTTTACAATAAGTGATTTATTTTTCCTTTTTATAGATGGTATTTGCCTGCTTCTTTGAATGTCTGATAACTTTTCGTAAGATGCCAGACATTGTGAGTCTTACCTTTTTGGATCCTCAGTGCTTCTGCATTCCTCTATTTATTCTTCATCTTTGATCTGAGATAAAGTTATGTGAAACAATTTTATCTTGTTGGGTATTTCTTTCAAAATTTTTCAAGTGGCAGTGCTCAGTCTAGGGCTAATTATTTTCCACTACTTAAGTAAAACATTTCTGGTATTCTACCAATGCCTCATGAATTGTGAGGATTTCTAGTTTGGCTGATAGGAACAGGCTCTATTCCTGTCCCTATTTGAACACTAGGCACTGGTAGCCTTTAATCTTTCCAGGTGATTATTTCCAGGTCTCAGTTTCTTCACATGCACGAACTAATCTCTACTCAGCTAAATAACTGGAAGGAAACCTCTCATATCTCCAACATTTTCATCTGCATAATTTTCTCCTCTTCAATATTCTATTCTAGCTGCCTTGGTTTCCTCAGGCTCTGAGCTCCATCTCAACTCTTCTATGATGTGCACTACACAAGTTTACCATCTCTGAGCCATGGCCTGAAAACTTTCCCAACAGAATAGTAGGCATTGGCAAATTTGAGGATTGCCTCGTTTGTTTCCCTTCTCTCAGGAATCACTGCTCTTCATTGCCTGATATACAATGGTTTGAGAACTATAGCTTCATATTTTGTCCCTTTTTCATTTATTTTAGGTAGAAAAGTAAATCCAGTTCCTTTTAGTTCATCTAGCTAGAAAGAAAACTAACCTTTGTTTCCATTTTAACTATTTTAAAACTGCATGCATTGCAATTAATATTTGCATTTAAAGTGTTTCTTTTTCACTGTACAACAAAATTGTTTTATTTAATGCAGAATTTTCATAATCAATTTCATCTTAGAATTGAAGTAAAAATAAATCATATCAGAGCAAAGCTTTCTATGTGTATTAGAGTTCTCCAAAAAAATAAAATCTTAAATAGAGGTCTGCAGTCTATATTTTCTATATTTCCTCCATTTAAGTGATATATATGGACATGTGTGTGACAGACAAATAGAAAGATAGATATAAATTTATTATGAGATTGGCTCACAGGACTGTGGAGACCAAAAGTCTCACCATCTGCCACCTGCAACTTGGAAAAATAAGAACACTGGTGGTGTAATTCAATTTGACTCCAAAGGCCTGGGAAGCAGGGGAGCCAATTATATGACCGCCAGTCCCAGGCTGAAAGTCTGAGATTAGCAGGAGGTGCGGGTGGAATGGAAGGCCACTAGTATGAACCCTGAACCCAAAGTCCCAAGAACCAGGAGCTCTTATGTCCCAGGTAGGGAGAAGATGAATGTCTCAACTCAAGAACAAAAGGAGAGAATTTACCCTCCTCTTCCTTTTTATTCTATTTGAATAATGTTGAATGATGTCCTCCCATATTGATAATGGAGGATCCTCTGTACACAGTCCAGTGATTCAAATGCTAATCTCCCCCAGAAACACTCTCACAGACATGCTCAGGAAAAAAAAAATATATCTTATCAGCTATCTGAGCATCCCTTAGCACAGTCAAGTTGACATATAAAATTAATTACCAAGATATACTAGAATTCTGATTTGCTTCATGATAAGAACAATATCTATATACATAGCCTGAAGGGGTCTGAGTGGTTATTCTCATAAGTTTAACAACCTGACACATCCTCTTAAACAGATGGGCAAATTTAATGTGGATATTGGCCTCTATTCTAGTTAAGATTCTTATAACAATTGTTGTAACTTGTATATTATTTCCCCTCATACAGTTAGTTACCTCAGATCCAACTGTCTGATTGGCATTCCTTACTTTTATTCTGTCATCCAGGCCTTTCTATGCATCCACAACAAATTAGTTTTTCAGATCATTTCTTCTGAACAAATATTTAATAATTCTCCCATTTCTTTTTTGAAGTTTTAAATTCCTAATTTGGCATTTAAAGTTCTCTACAAATTGGCTTTACTCTTTCATAATCCCTTCTATTCTCATGTCAATCTCCTCTACAAAGAATCCTTTTTGGGCCAATAGAACTTTCCAATTTAATGGAAAAAAGAGATGTGGGGCAGATGGAGATCTGTCATAGAAGTACAAATTTAACCAAATAAACTCTGGAAGAAAAAGTAATACAATGAAATATATGTGTGTGTGTCTGTCTGTGTGTGTATGTAATTTATGCCTTAGAAAAGGTTGGGAAATATAAAAATATACTTTGCAATAAATATATAGCTTTTACTTTTCTACTTTTAGTAAATTAAGTCTCCAAAAACTGGAGATAGGACCCATAGTTGTAAAATAGCATTATTTGACTTATAGCCATTGTTCCCAGGGATACTATGCTCATTTAGGGCGTGAAATTCTGCACATTTATGATAATATAGCTAAATTGCCAAATATGAAAGATAAAAGGATTCAGAAAAAAGTACGTTCCCAGTCATGCTTACTCTAACATTCTTTCTGTTTTAAATCTTTGGAAACCAAAATACCAGAAAGAATGCAGAAAGCAGAGATGTATCAATTGTCCTTACTTATATTTTTAGACTAATTCTTAAACATTATCCATTCTAGGTCTAGATTCCAGTTAAAGTTGACAAGTGACTGTCTTTAGAGAAATCTTAAACTTCTCCTTAGAGCAAGAAATGTAGCAATATATTTGAGAAGCCAAATCAGAGATATGTAGCATATAAAAAAGGAAGGGGGAGGCTGAAAAAGTATAGAAAAGTATTGCCAAAATTAAAACTTGAAAAGCTGCTTCTTGGGTAACTAGCAAAGAGAAATATAATAGCAGATGGCACTAAACAGGCAGCAACTTTCAATTTACTTTTTTCCTTCTGTCATTATCCAAACTGTCAACTTATATCAAAAAACCCAAAGAAGATGTACAAGGAATAAGAAAGAAAAATTTCCAAGGAGAATAGGAATATGTGAGCAATGGATCGCTTAAGTTACTTGTATATGCTTGAATTCCCAGCTCCAGTGATATCAAAACTAGAATATATGTAATTAACTAATGTTATTACAGGGTCATCAGCAATTTCTTATAAATCAAGGAAATGAAGAGAAGGACATTAAAGCTGAAAATGCCAGAGTATTCTTTTTATGTTAGATGAGACAAAACCATGTCTTTCATTTGTAATTTTAGTTCATATTTACCAGATTTTCCTAAATTTTCACTGTATTCCAGGCTCTGAACTAGAAAATGGAGATTAAAAGAAAATATATGAGGCTGATCTAAAAAGATAATAGATTTTCAGTGGATGAGGTTTGTAAAATTGAGAGTATAATGGAAAGAAATCCCTCATTTAGAGATTAGTACAAAGTGTCTCACAGAAGAGAAAGTAATCTATTTCACTCTAGGAGATGTACAAATAAGACTTACACAAGAAATAGCATCATAACAGACAAGGATATGAAGAGCATAGGAAACAGGATGGAATGAACATAATTCCCATGGCTTATGTGAAGAATAAGGAGTATATTGGGATGCTCAGACTACAAGACAGGTATGAATCAGAAAAGGGGAAAGTGGTAGAGGGTAAGATTTTTAAGTTCATTTATGGCAAGATTCTATATGTGACAGCAAGGAGCTCAAATTTTTCTCCTTAAGACCTTAAGATGCACTTCATTTTTTTAAAAGAAATTATGTGGGTTTTTTGGGGAATATAATAACAACAAATAGAATTTATGTATACAACTGTTACGGACATACACAGGTTATGGTGGCTTTGAAAACAGTTGTTGGACCAGAAGGTTGGGCTTTGGTGTGGCACCGTGCACAAAAAGAAGTGTACTCACACCATCCATGTCTGGCTGCCCCTCCAGGAGGGCAAAAGAAGGTGATGGGTAGAGTCAAGGCCTATGAGTATCAGTTTGGACTGTCCAGGATCAGGGAATGGCAGGGCATATGCTGGGTGCTGGCCAAGGAGCCCAGTGTCTCCTGTGTACCACAAAAAAGAGTTTAAGTTTTTGTCCTTACCAATAAATTATCACTTATTTTTAAGCAGTTGAGTAATGAATTTGTGGAAGATAACTTTGATAGTATGGGAGAAACAATTGCTTAACCAAAGGGAAACACTTAAGTAGAAAAATCAATTTAGATGACGTTAGCATTTGGGTAAAAGTTGTATCAATG